>JBBPBX010024465.1:9784-26630 GCA_038048925.1 Garcialebias charrua
TATATATAATAAGGCTTTTTAAACCCTTTCCTGTTTCTAAACTCTTGGAGATATGACATCAGTGGCGGCTCCTGAAATGTTCACCGGGGGGCCTATTTCTCAAAAATGAAAAAATAAAATAAAATAAATAAAGTTCAAATAGTGTTTATTTATAAAATGCAGATAAACACAAGGTCAACAGAACAATTAAATGCTCGGGATGAGAAGAACCAATTTGACTCACTAAAAGAACAAAGAACAAAAAAATATATATATAAATAAATTTTATCTAAAAATTATAGTAATACAAGTTCATAATATAAATAGAATCAAGCTCTTTTTTGTTTGTTTGAGTACCGGTTTTCTTAAATATTCCTAATTTTAAAGGTCCTTATGTACCTTAGCATATATAGCATTTCACCATATAAATGTACCTTAAATGTTTCAATGTTAATAGGAGCTACACAGTAAAATGGGCAGTGTCAGAACAACACTAAAAGTCAATTTTAACACTGAGCCAGGTTACATATGGTCCCGCCCTGTACAGTGTTAAAGTTACACTGCTCTCAGTGTTACATTTTTAGAGTTGATTTTACTCTGATTAGAGTTAAATTTAGTTATTGAGTAAAATTTAATTATCACTCACAATTGTTAATATACTTTTACTCCATGGGATAAATAAGACTCACAGTGTTATTTAAATATGACACTGCTACTTTTCAAGTGTTGTTCTAAATCATCTCCTACAATTTAGTGTAAGATCTATGTAACACCACTGTTAATTGTATTTAACTCTAAACACAGTGCCAGTGTCAAATATTTACTCAATTATATACTGTACTGTTTTATTATAAACCCATTGTTAATATTTCTTACCGATATACAGCCAAAACTCTGCAAAAATATTTGTAGGACACAAAAACATCATCTTCCTTGTCTTATCAATTTATTAAGCTTCATACAAAAATTAAATACCAAGGCTTCTTTGCAATTTCAGTAAAAAAAAAAAAGACTTTTCTAAGACATGATGAATTTACTGGAACATCTTTAACCATTTATCCAAGTGATTTTTATTTTATCTTGTCATGTGCCATTTTTAATAAAGGACAAATACTGTATCCTTATCTGTATCAATCATAAAATTGGTCAGTGACTATTAGGTAAAACACCCATTTTTTAAGAGGGTCAAGTAAAATTTGTTGCCACAAATTACACCAAAGCTTTTCAACTCACAACTTTAGATTACTTGTGACCAATTAGGATATCAAAGTCAAAGTCAAAAGTCAAAGTCAACTTTATTGTCAGAACTGCAATATGTACAGGACATACACAGGACCGAAATTGCGTTTCTCTCAGTCCCTCGGTGCAACAGTAACCATCTAAACACTAAACACTAAAACATTTAATAAACATAAGCATAAAATAGTAAAAAAGTGTAACACTGTCCTGAGTTTTTTCATAATAGTATAAAAGTATGAAAATTTACACCAACACTGAAACACCAAACACCCCTAAAACACCAAACACCCAATGAACATAAGCATAAAATGAAATAATAAAAGTGTAATACTGTCCTGAGTTTTTGCATAGTAGTATGAAAAGTATAAAAACGTAAATCTATAAAATAAACTGAAGTTTCTAGCGTTGACATTTGCAAAGAGTGGCACAGCAGCATATAAGTTGATGTACACAGTATATGTATGAGGTAGTTGATGTTGGTATAGAGGCAAAGTGGCATATGAAGTAAGGCACATAAGGCACATTTGGCATCCTTAGATAAGGCTAGTCAGAGAATGCTGTATATGTATCTGCAGTAGTGTAGATAAAAGTAGTGTAAATGTAAACAGTAGTAATAAATGTAAAGCAGTAGTAATAAATGTAAACAGTATTAATAAATGTAAACAGTGAATGTAAACAGTAGTATGACTATAGGCAGTAATGTAATACAAACATTAGTGCAAATATGAGAAGTAGTGCAAACTGAATGAACACATGACCGAGAGTTTAGTGAATAACCCGTTTGATGACACAGAGTCCAGTGTTAAAAACTTTGTGTTGAGTGGTAATGTGTGAGAAAGTTTTTTGTGTTAAGGCAGTTCAAATGGGAGGGGAGGCAGAGCAGGCAGAGTGTTTAGCATTCTGACTGCCTGATGAACAGAGCTGTCTCTCAGTCTGCTGGTACGAGCCTGGAGACTCCTCAGTCTCCTCCCTGATGGCAGCAGTCTAAAGCGGCTGTGTAGTGGGTGTGTGGGATCACCTGCCATGCGGTGGGCTTTCCGAGTGAGGCGTTTGCTGTGTAAGTCCTGCAGTGAGGGCAAGGAGGTGCCGACGATCTTCTCAGCTGCTTTCACGATGCGCTGGAGGCTCTTGCGGCAGGATGCAGTGCATGCACCAAACCACACAGTGATGCAGCTGGTCAGGACACTTTCTATGGCACCTCTGTAGAAGGTGCACATGATGGGGGTTGAAGCTCCAGCCCTTTTCAGCTTGCGGAGAAAGTAGAGGCGCTGGTGAGCCTTCTTGGCCAGTGCTGCAGTGTTCCTGCTCCAGGACAGGTCCTTTGAGACGTGCACTCTAACAAAAACAACCATAACTTAGCCATGCTTACAGATTTTGATGTTGTGATTGTAGCTGAGTCATTCACAACATGCATTCAGAGTGTTAATAAATCATGCAAGATGTTGAGGGCTTGGCTGTACCAAAACATACTGTACTGAAATGTGCCATTATTTCTAAGGTTTGACCAAACCGGCTTCAACATAGTCATTTTTCAACATTGAACGTTCTGAGCCTTAAACTATGGCAGGTGATATATTTCAAAGTGCTAGAAGCAATATAAAAAAAACCACTCCAACCTGGGTAGCATAGATGGCTCTCTTCATGATGGTGAAGTCATCTCGGTCCAGGATGGCATTCATATCTGGAATATGCCCTCTGAGGATAGATGGTATGATCCAGTATATTTATCAGTAAACTGTTATATATAGATTCTACATTTTCAGATTGTCGGTTCATTCAGAGTACACAGACTTACTTTAGCAGAGCATCATAGAGGTTTTTACCAAACTTTTCCTTCACAGTATGGGCTGTGTCCCTGTGAGAGACAAGTGGAAATCAGAATGTTATCTTTGACATTAGATCCCGAACTCTAGAATTTATTAAAAAAATTCTTAATCAAGACTAACAATATACAAATGATGACTTATCTCAATACAAATAACAATCATCTGCAGGGACAGTTTTTGAGCTGGTGAGTCCCCATTCTGTTGGACTCCCTTCCGAAGCGCTCAGGATTGAAATTTAACTTTTTTTTTTTTACATTTTTGGCCAATCATATTGCAGGGACATATGACCAATGATGATGATGACTTAACATCATCATTAGCAACAATTATAACTTTAAATGAAAAACTATTTTCTTTTTCTTGTAACAGTTGATGCTAAATATATTGAAATTTAAAAAAAACTTAATTAGAATTCTGTAGTTCTTGTCACGACGCCTACCAACCCACTAGGTGTTTCACAACCTACAGTGTGGACTTGATCCCAATAATGGGAACCCTGATGTAGAGGAAAGTTCTCCCTGAAGACGGCTGTCCTCTGAAACACACAACCATTTACTTTAAGCACCAGTCTAAGCCTGTTCAGGCACCACTGTCACGTTGGGTTTGCTTTAACCATTTCTTTTTATTACTTTCAATGAGCTGTCTGACATCATCACACACACTCCATGAGCTCACTTCATATTCTGCCTTTTTGAATGTTTGAAGAATACTGTTGTGTCATTAGGTCAGTCTGTCTCGCTGTTCATCAACAATCAACAAACTCAATAGGGACACCATTAGAGAATAAAATCAGAGGAAGAACTGCTGGGACCGGCTTCCTGTTTTGTGGGACAGACTTCCTGTTTCTGTTTTTTTATTATTTTTTTTTATTCTTCTGCTGCCTTTGATACTATTGATGATGCAATTCTCACTGCCTCCAATGGTGGGTTGGGATTTCTGATGTAACATAAGTTTACATATGTTTAATAACATAAACCTCATAGCATAATAAGGCTTATGCTCTAGCTCTCAAAGTTCTATGTTGTGACCAATTATAGCGCTTCTTTTGCACCTCTGATTTGTGGGGTGCTTCAGGGGGTCTATTCCTAGACCTGCTTTATTTTCTTTAATATACCATACCATACCCTACATACCATACCATACCATACCACTTTATTTATAGAGCACATAAACAGACACAAGGCCAACCAAAGTGCTGAACAATAGAAAACAAACAAGCATAGCAAACAGGAAAATCATAAAATAAAAATATAGATACAAATAGCAACAGAAACTAACTAAAATGGTCAACAGTGTATAGTACAGAGAGGATCAAAACAAATCACACCTTGTTAAAGGCGAGATAATAGAAGTGGGTTTTCAAGCGAGACTTAAAGACTGTGAGTGAGGGAGCCTGCCTGACACTCAGTGGCAACTCATTCCACAGTCTTGGACCTGCAACAGAGAAAGCCCTGTCACCTCTGAGCTTACGGCGAGTATCTGGAACTGAGAGAAGTATCTGGTCTGCTGACCTCAGAGAGCGCCGTGGGATATATGGCTGTAGAAGGTCAGTGAGATAAGATGGAGCGGAACTGTTCAGAGATTTAAAAACATACATGAGTATTTTAAACTGGATCCGAAGGTGAATGGGTAGCCAGTGCAGGGAGGCCAAAACTGGTGTGATGTGCTCTCTATGGCCTGATATTTGCACCACTTGGGGTCAGTGCCTAGATCTCATATTTCTGTGGGGCTGTGGGTATGAGCACAGGTTGTGTCAAGAAGAGTAGCTGGCTTAAAACCCTTTCTAAATGTTTTGTACACCTTTGCTCGCTGTAGCTATCTCTGCAGGAGGGGAACAGTTGAAAGAAGGAAGAAAGTACATGTACATGCTCCCCTTTGATGTGTGACAACAGAGCAGGGACGGCCGGCCAATAGGGGGCGCTAGGGCGCCGCCCCACTGGAACTTCTGGACCATTTTACATTGAAGACTTTAAAAAAAATTAATAAAAATGAAATAATAAAATAAAAATATTTCAAAATATATGCATATATGTTTTTAGTTGTGTAGGATAAATAGTTATGAGTAATGATGAGTTATATTGTTTGTTTGAAAAAAAGTTTTTCTGATTGGTGACGTATTTCCTGTTTTGGGGCGCTCTGATCTTATCCATAGATAGACTGTCGTTATAAATGGCACATGCGCAGTTATTCCACAACATTACAAAACAATGGGAAGCTACTGGGCGCAGTTTTCTACGCCCTGGACAGTCCAACGTGAGCTGAACGTACAGATCAATGTACTTCCGGTCTGGTCTTTTTTGTTGTTGTCTGGGATTACAGAGCCGTGCAGTGACTCAAGCAGGCTTGCTCAGGTAAGTTTTAAATCATTGAAAGCCCTTTATCTAATATCTATTTGCATTTCTGACTGATATAATAATAATAATAATAATGTCTATTCCTGTCATCTGCGTATGTTCCCATACACAGACGAAATTCGTCTCTGCATTTAACCCAACCACCTACCAGGTGGTGCAGTGAGCAGCCCGAAAGCGCCCGGGGAGCTGGAGAAATAGGTGTGCACTCATAGACACCCCAAGCTGGGTTGTGGCCGGGGCGCGAACCCGCGACCTTCGGATCCGTAGTCAAAAGCCCTGCCACTAGACCATATATGCCTCTCAAATTTTAGATGGCTCTGTGAAAAAAACCTTTAGCTGACTGCAAGTGGGAAGTGGTGAGTTTTTTTCTTCTTTGTTTGTTTGTGGAGTTAGCATGCTAGCGCTAGCCACCTGGTTATTGTATTGGACTCTGATGGCTACATTTATTTCAATTTGCTTATAGAAAATGATCAAATATTAATAATTTTATATACTAAATGTCACTGGTGGTGTTATACTATTTCTTAACTCTGTATTGATCTGGAGAATGATAACAAAGCCCCTTGCAAGTAACTAGCTCCTATTAACATTGAATTATTAAGTATCTACACAGATAAAAATGTGCCATGGAAGATTTTCTTATGTGCCCATGACCCAAGCTAATAATGCAAGGTTAAATAATGACATCTGTGTCATGACAGCCTACAAACTCTTGTTGTTGTTAGGCACCACAAGGTTAATAATAAAATAATCATATGTCTAATACTTATTACATAAGTCAGTCTTGTTTATCGAATCACATTATATTATAACATTCATATATAATATCAAGTTGTTTTGTTTACTAGGTTGTTGAAATAACACAATCACAGTAAAATAGATCATTTTTCTTCCCCATAAATCAGTTATTTAAAATCTAATCTGGAATCATTCCTCCAAATTAAAATCATCCTTCTGTCTCTCAGGGACTCCCATAAGAATTGTTTTATACTTCTACTAGTGTAGTTTAATTTTGTTTTACCATCTACACCTTAAATGTATTACTGTTTGTTTTATAAGTTTAACACTTTTGTTAACTAAATTCTTTAAAGCGTGTTCTCCTCCATGTACACTTAACTTTTATATAAAAATATTTCTTTCTTGCGGTTTCCAATCAACAGATATGAAACTATAGATAAATATATTTATCACAATATGTCCACAAATACCATTATGCTGGTTGGTTTAATTTCACAGACTTGTTTGACGTCTCATTGATTTAATTTTGTTTCACCTGTAATAATTCAGATGTATACATCGAAGCAAACAATGGTAAATGGAGCTTATTTATATAGCGCTTTCCAGCCCCCTATGAGGGGCCCCAAAGCGCTTTACAATACCAACCATCCACCCATTCATACACACATTCATACACCGGTAGTGGCAGACTGCCATGCAAGGCGCTTTCCAGTCCTACCGGGAGCAACTCGGGGTTAAGTGTCTTGCCCAAGGACACAACGACACATGGTGTGGGGAACCGGGATTCGAACCTCCAACCTTCCGATCGGGGGACAACTGCCATTACCACTACGCCACAGCCGCCCTTTCACAAGGTGAAGATGAACCATGTTTTATTACTGATAGTTATATACAAATAGATACACCTGATATATACAAATAAAAACATGATCAAACTTACTTTACAGTATACAAACATAATTATGCATACTTCTACACATGTTTAAAAAATTAAACCGTTTATACTGTATGATGAATTAAAGTAATTTCAAAAGGTAGTTAGGATATAATGCAAAATTCTAAAGATAAAATATTTGTTCCCATTTATTTACCAATGTACAGTACATGACCTATGTGCCTGATTTCATGACCACTAGATGGCGCCCCCCATAAAAAACCGAGCAGCCACCGTTGCAACCGAGTTGTAACTGTGTTGTTAAACATATTCACATCTAAAAACCATGGTTTTTGCATAAATGTTGCTATTTTTACAACTGTTTGGCTGATGTTAGAAACTGGACATCATTCAAGATTAAAACTGAAGGTTTGATTTTTGCCCAAAACCACATTATTGACATTTTCCATTTTCTTGGTTCTCTAGGTGCTCACTAGCCTGGTTAAAACCAGACGGGTCTGGTTTTAACCAGGCTAGGTGCTCACACAAATCATCTGATAAAAAGACAGGTGTCATCTTTCATCACCAACTCAAATTTGACAAATGTTAACTGTAGTTCAGTCGAGTTACTTTCGGACAAATATAGCCAAATTACGGCCTCTGTCATTTTTTCAGCAATTATAAACTGTATCTAAAAAAGCTAAGTCTGGTCCTCTGGACATTCAAAAAACAAAACAAAACAAAAAAATTGTAGAAACATTTCGTCTTTTGTCCGAAAGACTTCCTCAGTCTGAGTGCTGTATTCAGCTCAGTCTTATAAATAGCACCCTCTCACAGTGGATCAACCAGTTGGCTGATGACAGCCGAAACCAGCTGCTCACATGATCAAGGAGGACCATCAGCCTAACGATGGATCGTTAGCACCCTGATGGTTGTTTGCTATTCACAGAGGGCTGAGTGATACTAGCAATAACAGCATTGTAAGAGGGGGACAGTTGAACCCGGAGGCCTCCACCTCTGTTTAATGATGGACGGTTTCTTTTCACAAAGATGGCCTCCTTTACTCCTCTCTCAAACCATTGTTCCTCTCTATCAAGGATGTGAACATCTTCATCCCTGAAAGAGTGACCGCTGGCCTGGAGATGAGTGTAGACCGCAGAGTCCTGACCTGATGATGTTGATCTTCTGTGCTGGGCCATCCTTTTGGCCAGTGGCTGTTTAGTTTCCCCGATGTAAGACTGATCACAGCCCTCCTGACACTGAACAGCATACACAATATTACTCTGTTTGTGCCGGGGGACTGGATCTTTGGGATGAACCAGTCTTTGCCGTAATGTATTTTGGGGTTTAAAAGCCACTGGGACGTTGTGTTTAGAAAATAAACGTCTCAATGTCTCTGAAACTCCCGCAACATACGGAATGACCACTGGTCTGGGAGAGGGTGCTATTTATAAGACTGAGCTGAATACAGCAACTCAGACTGAGGAAGTCTTTCGGACGAAAGACGAAACGTTTCTACAATTTTTTTGCTTTGTTTTGTTTTGTTTTGTCTTTTGAATGTCCAGAGGACCAGACTTAGCTTTTTTAGATTTTTCAACTGGGATTATTGAGCACGCATCAGGGTATTATAAACTGTAATTTATGCTTTGAGTCATCAAGTCTAGACTACTTTAAATCCTTTTCTTTCTGGACAAAAAAGTGCTACTATTGTCATACTTGCTAAACTGTTCGAAAGACTTGTCTATGATCAGCTAACTGATTTCCTAAAATCAAACAATATTTTATCACAATTCCAGTCAGGATTCAGTAAACAGCACAGCACCGTCACTACAGTTCTCAAAGTATTAAATGACATCATACATGCCCTGGACTGCAAACAATACTGTGTTGCCCTATTCATAGACCTGTCCAAGGCATTTGATACAGTTGATCACAGACTATTGACAAACATCCTGGAACACTCTGGTCTATCAAAACTTGCAGTCTCCTGGTTCACCAACTACCTAACTGACAGAACGCAGTCTGTTCATGTAGCCGGATCCTCCTCTACATTCTTAGATGTTGTGAAAGGGGTGCCACAGGGTTCTGTCTTGGGTCCCATTCTTTTCTCCCTATACATCAACGATCTTTGCAGTGATCTGTCAAATGCTTCCCACCATTATTACGCAGATGACACCATCATCTATTGCTGTTCTTCCTCCCTCAGCCAAGCTTTCACCTCTCTTCAGGATGCTTTTAATATTATCCAGTCACGTCTGCAAAAACTTAGACTGGTCCTAAATGCTGACAAAAGCAAGATCATGGTTTTATCCAACGGAAAGCAGCAACCAGAGAACCCACCTCAAATTGAAACCCAAGAGGGAAAACAAATCGAAATGGTCTCCACCTACAAATATTTATATATTGACAATGAACTGTCATTTAAAACCCACATCTCCAAAATGGCCACTAAACTCAAACTGAAGCTAGGCTTCTACTTCAGAAACAAATCCTGCTTCTCATGCAAAGCCAGGAGAACATTAGTAGCTGCAACATTCATGCCAATACTAGATTATGGTGACGTGCTGTACATGAGTGCTGCATCAAAATACCTACAGTCCTTAGACTCCATTTACCACGGTGCCCTTCGGTTCATTACTGACTCCAGTTATCGCACTCATCACTGTGAGCTTTACGTAAAATCTGGCTGGTCATCTCTCAGCACTCGCAGATACACTCACTGGATATCCTTCATCTATAAGAGCCTCCTAAACCTAGTCCCGTCCTCCTTAATACAAACATCACACAGTCTTTACTAACGATCTAGTCCTCCTGTCAGTTCCTCCGGTCAGAACTGAACTAGGAAAAAGAGCGTTCAGCTATGCCGTCCCCTCAGCCTGGAACAACTTACAGAAAGATCTGAAACTATCAACACGTCTCTCCTAGATCCTTCATGTCAACCGCATTTGATAATGTCATCAAGAAACTTGACCATTGCAGATGTTTCTAACCATTACTTATCCAATATACATGTCATTGTTGATTTTTTAACTGTATTTACTCAACCGATGTCTGTCTACTCAACCGATGTCTCTCTGTCTGTTTTTATATATATAATGCCTATATAAGTCTGTCTTATCCTGATGGTTTTGTACAGTAAACATCTATTTATTCTAATTGTAGTTTTCTTTGTTTTCTTTTTTTGATAAATGCAAATGCCTATTGTCAATTACCATGTGACGTGTGCTGCTGACCACTTGACCAGGTCACCCTTGTAAAAGAGATCTCGATCTTCAACGGGCTCTACCTGGTAAAATAAAGGTGATTGATTGATTGATTGTACTGGTATCATGATCCCATACAGTGATGAAATTTGTGCTCTGCATTTGACTCATCACACGTGAGATACACGCAAGTGGAGCAGGGGACAGCTATGTAAGTGCCTGGGGAACAGTGAGGTAATAAGGGTCTTACTTAAGGACACCATGACATATGTGCATACTGTAGATGGCAGTCAACCCAGTGACCCATGATACTCTCAAGTCGCTGCCCTACCTCTACGCTAAAGCCACCCAAATCAATCCAAGGCACTCTCTCTTATCTAGTACAAAACACAGCTGCAAAACTTCTCACCCTGTTTGGTTCTCATATCATACAGGTTCGTATCACTAGTTTCCTGTAAAATTCTGAACTTAATTTAATCTCCTCCTTGTCCATTTAGGTTCCTTTTTACGTCAGTTAACATTTATTTAGTCCTTTATGCATCCTTTAGTCCCCTAAGAACTAAGAACAGAACTTCTTTTAATTGGCACTAAATCAATACTAAATAAACTTCATAGCTTTTCCATTCCGGTTGATAACTCTTCCATCTTTCCCTCCCATCAGGTTAAGAGTCTGGGTGTCATCCTTGATAGCACCCTCTCCTTCTCCTCCCATGTCAATAATATGACACGGTCAGCCTACTTTCATCTTCGAAACATTAATTGTCTCCGTCCTTCCCTCACTCCTCACTCCACTGCTGTTCTGGTCCACAGTCTGGTCACCTCTCGTTTAGATTATTGTAATTCTCTTCTTTTTGGCCTACCTCAGAAAACCCTCCGTAAATTACAACTGGTCCAAAATTCAGCTGCTCGTATCATTACACGGACCCCCTCAATCCATCACATCACACCTGTTTTACAACAGCTTCATTGGCTTCCCATCCCATATCGCATCAATTATAAAATACTCCTCCTTACATTCAAAGCTGTCCACAACCTCGCTCCTCCATACCTTTAAGACATTATTCACATTGTTACACCTGCTCGTACCCTCAGATCCTCTTCTTCTATTCAGCTCATTGTTCCCATTGCTCGTCTCTTTACTATGGGGAGCAGAGCATTCAGCTGCTCTGCCCCCCAGCTCTGAAACTCACTCCCACCTGATATTCACAACACAGACTCATTGCCACATTTAAAAATCAAACTCAAAACTCACCTGTTTAAAGTAGCCTATGCACTATGATTGCAACTGCATTGTCTAATTTTTCATTTTATTTTTATTTTACTTGTTTTTGCTGTGTACCCGGTATATAATATTGTGTCTGTTTTTATGATTGTTGATGTAAGGTGACCTTGAGTGCCAAGAATGGCGCCTACAAATAAAATGTATTATTAATATTATTATTAAGGTCTTCAACTAAAGGGCTTCTAGTTGTGAGATTTTTCAGTCCAGGGTTTCAATTTTTTGAAACAGTCTTCCTCCACATGTCAGTATGAGTTCTCTAGAATGCTTTTGTCGTTTTTCTGCTGTTTGTCAGAGTCAGAGAGTCAGAGAATCTTTATTGTCATTTGCACCACATGTGGTACATGTTATGAAACGAGATTATGTACACAGGGTCCCAGTTACATCCAACAATAAAATGTAAAAGAAGAACAGTAATAACATCTAGGATATGAACTAAGAAAAACGTCAACTAAAAATACACTAAGCACTAACATTATAGAAAAATACAACTCCAAACAGCAGCACGAACATGAGTCTGTATGAGCAGATGGGCAAGAATGAACACAGCAAAATGACAACAGATCAGCAGCAACATGTGATATTTTGCAGTGATTATTCTGGTTATTGTTGGAGCCCATGTGCAGGCAGAGGCAGAGAACTCGGGAGTAAAATAATTTAAAAAAAAGTATTAACCAAAGAAAAAGGCTGATGGGGCAGAAAACTTACACAGCATTGGGGAGACACGGAGGGAGGCAGAAAACTGTATGCCATAAATGGAATGGTAAATGGATTGTACTTATACAGGGGGTCCCCGACTTACGAGGACATCAACCTACGAGGTTCCGACTTTACGAGGTTATCATATTTAATAAAAATGTGAAATTTAAAAGTTTTTTTTGTGTTTAAATGTTCTTAAATTCATGTGTACAGCACTCTGTTGCAGCTGTGGTTGTTTTAAAGGCTTTATAAATAATAATAATTATAAAAATAATAATTTTTATTCATAATTGCGCAACTTCCGGCCGTTTCCGGGAATGCCGCGGTGACCTCCATTTCCCTACAGTCTCGGCTCCAGCCGATAGCCGGCTTTTTTTCATTCATTCAACCTTTATTTACTCAGGTAAATCTTTTGAACCTCATGGGCTCATTTACGAAAGCGACCTGCTAAAACTAAAGAACGATGAACAGCAATGGTAGAATTTCCTTAAACAATAAACAATAGAAAACAAAAAAGAGAAAAAAACAAAAGAAAGAAATACTTTTTTTTTTTTTTTTAACAAAGTATCAAAAAACGAGCAAAACATAAGGTAGACGTATAAAATCAAAGACAGGAACAAATCTGCATTGGTTTTTGCCAGGATTCCAACAGATTCTGAAAACCATTTAGAGAAGTCAAGGTCGAGAGCTTCAGATCTTTTTGTAAGATATTCCATGAAGCAGGAGCGGAGTAGGAGAAGGCCCTTTTTCCAAGTTCAGTCCTCACTGACGGAACACTGCAGGTAATCATGTCCTGAGAGCGCACGCTGTAGCTGCACTCACGTAAAGACATGTAGGAGGAGATGTATGAGGGCAGCAGACCAAGAAGTGATTTAAAGATGAAAATGTACCAGTGGAAGAGTCTGCGTGAGGTTAATGATGTCCAGTTAACCAGTGAATACAGGGTGCAGTGGTGGGTACGATAATCACAGCCAGTTATGAATCTTAGTGCACCATGATAGACAACATCCAACATCCGCAGGGTGCTTGTAGGAGCATTCATGTAGAGAATGTCACCGTAATCAATGGAGGGAAGGAAAGTCACAGATACAAGGCGTTTCCTAACATTCAGTGATAGACATGATCTGTTTCTGAAAAAGAAACCCAGTTTAACTTTCAGTTTCTTCACTAGGTTTTCCACGTGGAGTTTAAAAGAGAGATGTGAATCGATCAGGATACCCAGATATTTATAGGAATCAACAAACTCAATAGGGACACCATTTGAAGATAAAATCAGAGGAGGATCTGCTGGAACCGCCTTCCTATTTGAAAAAAACATCCCTTTTGTTTTATCAGCATTTAGGACAAGTTTGAGACGGAACAAATCTGACTGGATGATGTCAAAAGCAGATTGCAGTAACTGGAAAGCCTTAGCTACTGTTTTAGCTCGGCAGTAAACAACTGTATCATCAGCATAGAAATGTAAGGATGCATCAGGGATGCAGTGACCTACATTAGCTATGTAGATTGTAAAGAGAGTGGGTCCTAAAACTGAGCCTTGTGGTACACCATTTTTAACTGTTAAATAGCTGGAAGAAGTACCGTTATGTTGAACACATTGCCTCCGATTGGAAAGATAGTTAGAAAACCAACCGATGGTGTGATCAGAGAAACCGATTTCTGAGAGCTTATGACACAGGATGTTATGATCCACAGTGTCAAAAGCTTTAGACAGGTCTAAGAAAAGTGCAGCACAATAATCCTTAGCATCCAATGCTTCAACAACATCATTCAGAACCTTCAGAGAAGCAGTTGTTGTGCTGTGTTTTTTCCTGAAACCAGATTGATGAAGAGGTAAGATGTTAAATGAGTCCAGATAATTTTTGATCTGAGTGTTTATCAGTTTTTCTAGAACCTTGTCCGAATCCGATCAGAGGTTCCTGCGCTCGGATACATGATCTGGAGCTGAACGGTGGTTTTGTGGAGGATGTATGGACGAAGGAAAACGACACTGTTGACTGCGTGAAGCAGCAGACAGACAGCCGGACCGGATTAGCAACGAGCTAACATTAGCCTCGTAGCTCCAGCCGACAGCCGGCTTTGTGCGATCAGAGGTTCCTGGAGCTCGCCGCGATGTCTGCCTGGCAGCCAAAGATATCGGGGGACACCGAGCTAACTTGGAGAAACAAAGCCGAGAGCCTTTTTGGAGGGGCTAATGCTAACAGGTGCTGCTAATGCCCAACAGCAGCGACGGATTTGGAGGGGCTAACATGCTAACAGGTGCAGCTAATGGCGGCGCGCGCAGACGGCTTTCGGTAAGTTAAAACTTTTTCTGGCTCCAAATGTATGAAGTTAACATACTAACAGTCCTTCCTGTAAACAGTTTCAACTGCGTGGTACTGCAGGAAGCTGCGAAGCTCGGACGTAACGCAGCGGAGCAGAGGCAAACAGACGACAGAAGCTGCAGCTCAAAGTAAGAAATTGGTTTTTTATGTACTGTATGTTCTTTTAAAATGTTTTAAAGTGTTAGTATAGGCATTACCACACATGTACGTGTATCAGTGGTGGCTCGGGCGGTATATAGGTATATATACAGGTAGTCACCGATTTACGAGATTTTCGTCTTACGAGATAGTCGTAGTAACGGAACTCGCTCGTAAGTCGGGGATTACCTGTATAGCGCCTTTCTTTCTTATTGAGATACTCAAAGTGCTTTACACTACAACCTGTCCCTCATTTACCCATTCATACAGCACTCTACTAGATCTCTACAAAACTAATTGAACAAATCATTATTCATCACATTCATACACCGATGGGACATACATCAGAGGCAATGAGGGGTTCAGTGTCTTGCCCAGAGATGTGACTTCTGGTGGATTCGAACTCCCATTCAAACCCCCAACTCTTGCTTTGGAAGACGACTGCTCTAACCACTCAGCCAAAGCTGCCCCAAACAGGAACACAGGTGGACACGGGGAACATGGAAACAGACCACATGGGGGAGACACACTAGGAAACACAAATCCTCACAGCTTTAAATCACAACAAAAATAACAAAATACAATTTTCGGTCTAATTTCTGCAATTTAAAAAATATATATGTTATTGTCAAAAATTTGTCATGTATCATTTGTTGCTTTAAGTCATATTTTATTTGGGTCTAATTGTTTTTAATATGTTTGATGTAAAACACTACTTTAGGTTATAAATGGTGCTATACAAATAAAATGTACTTACTTGACTCATTAATGTATATGTGGTGACATATCGAGAGGAGCCAGTTGAGGTGGCTCGGGCATCTGGTTAGGATGCCTCCTGGACGCCTCCCTGGTGAGGTGTTCCGGGCACGTCCCACCGGGAGGAGACCCAGAGGAAGACCCAGGACGCGCTGGAGGGACTATGTTTCTCGGCTGGCCTGGGAACGCCTTGGGATTCCCCCGGAGGAACTGCTCCAAGTGGCTGGGGAGAGGGAAGTCTGGGCCTCCCTACTTAGGCTGCTACCCCCGCGACCCGACCCCGGATAAGCGGAAGAAGATGGATGGATGGATGGATGGTGACATATGGGCAATGTCTAATTTCCCCTTGTTCAAATAAATCAGTGAATCTGATTGATTTGATCTAATGAAGGTGTATACAGTGTTGTCTGATGGAAAATTCATATAGTGCATGTACAGTAACCTGTATCTATATCTGATGGTAGGAATGCATAATACAACCTGGTACTTTCTAAGTACTTTTTAACAGATCTCTTGAAAACGAGTCCTCATGACTCAATGAGACTAACCTGTATAAATAAAGGTTGAATGAATAGTACAGTACTTAGATATGTTCCTTTTTAGTACCCTGTAGATAGCAGGTAAGCAATAGGTACATACCCTGTAAGTACCAAATACATATCCCATGTATTTGTGGTATGTACCCAGTAAGTATTTATGTGCTACTGTGTATGTATTCCTACTTAAGTGACATTATTTTGAGCAAAGTTCATACAAGAGCTAGTACTAATTGGGTATGATTCAATTCAGTTCAATTCAGTTTATTTATATAGCACCAAGTCACAACAGAAGTAATCTCAGGGCACTGAACACATACAGTATGTATGTACCTGGTAATTTAAAGGGGTTGTACCTGTTACTTACTGCACACTCAGAGAGTACTTGCCAAGTACATATCAGGTACACACCTGGTATGGACAGTGTACTTATCTGATGCTTACTGAGTAATAAATTATAAAATTATTGTATACTTTCAGAATACATACCGGATACAATCCAGGTACACACCTGGTATCTATAGGGTATGTAGCTGGTACTTCTTACTTGGTGTGTAACTGTTATATAATTGGTATTTTCTTACTTACACTGTCCTTACAGGTTGTGTGAATCACATACTTACTAGGTACTACAGGGTATGTACCTGTTCCTTACTGTAAGTACCAGATATGTATCCAAAATGTAATGGCCTGTATAATGTATTGCTGCCTAACTGATATTGTTTTTTAACAAAATTCATACCAAAGTTGCTTGCGTACTGCTTGCCCCTTCAGTGACTCCACATTGAAGTTGTTTGTTTTAGCTGGCATGATGAAGAAAACCACCACTGTCACATCATTTTTATGAACCTGTGGAAAAAGTTGTTGAAGTTTGGTAATTGTGGCTCTTGATGGTGTGATG
>JBBPBX010024466.1:0-39643 GCA_038048925.1 Garcialebias charrua
GTGTGTGGGTTTGATTTATGGCAACTCAAACCATTGGTCCACTGTGACCTGTTTGGTAATTTCATTGGTGTGATTCTTTTAACCTTTAATTTATGCAGGTAGTCTCACTGAATCATGAGGACCCACCCTCCAAGAGAGACATGTTTTGGGCAGCTCTGTGAGCACCAGGGTGTACAAAGCTAAATGTTTTGGTGGCAAGAAGCTTGTTTAGCCCATCAAAATAAATAAATAAATAAATAAAATCCATAAATTAGCCGTAGCTATGTACTGTATAAGCCACGTTGTTCAAAGCATGTGAAAAAAGTAGCGACTTATAGTCCAAAAATTACGGTACTAGCTGTTAGGTAACAGAAATGTTTTTCCTCCTGCAGATTTGACATGATTCAGACAATAAAATAAATCCTCTGTGAGCCGTTTTGTGTTCTGGACCATAAAATTCTCACCTGACACCAAAGGTAACTTGCAGAATAGTACAAATGCCAGAGACAAAGAAGATTGTGTTGATGAGCAGACTCTGGGTCAGGCTATCGTGTTGTAGACACAGGCCCTCTGAGAGAACGAGAGGGATAGAGATGATACCTCCAAACGCTGTCAGGTAATGCTATAATGAAGAGGACCAAGAAAAGACTTTATTGATAGTAATTCAACAGAATGTGCTTTCATGTCCATACCATGCTTATTATGATGTCTGCTTTCTTTGGATTGACAAATAAATAAATAAAAACTGAAAGTAGATGACTTTGATAATTTAAAATTGTGTTTTTTTAAAGATAAGAAATTTGACAAATCACTTAAGCCAATAACCAACTAGTTAGTGACTCAAAATCACAACGACTGCAAAAGTAAAGACATTTCCATGGCAATTTCATTAAATTCTGAGTGTTCGTGACTAAGTGACCATAGACCCACGTGTGGCCAGTTGTTGAAAACAAATGGTCTACTTGTGTGTACGGTGAGCAGAAATTTGCTGCTGAAGTGTTATTGAATGCCAAATTAATAAAAAATTTATTTTGCCATCAAAGGAGAAGATTGTTGCGAATGTGTGATTGTGAGGTTGCAATGGTCAGTGTTTGGATTTAATCATTCAATGATTGCACTTCATGTTTTGTGTTTGTCCCAGACTTCCCTAAAAATCCCTGTTTAATTAAGGCTTCCTCATACATGAGGTGACGCGTCATGGATTTTCATCAATGATTTTCTCTAGCCGACCTTGACCACTCTAATAAATGTTAATAACTAAACTAACTTATACAGCTTCCTTCAGCCACTTTTTTTGTGCTGTTGTAAAATGAGTTAAAAACTACAGAAGGGTATTGCTCTCATACTTGAAATAATATTTTTTGAGCTTATGTAGTAAAAACGTGATATTATGTAGTAAAAACGTGATAATTATGTAGTAAAAACGTGATATTATGTAGTGAAAACGTGATATTATGTAGTGAAAACGTGATAAGTATAGATGTAGAAACGTACTCATCCACATGGTGGCAGTAGTAGGCTTTTTTCCTGCATGGACAACTGGTAAAAAGAGTAAGAACAAGTTCGCCCGTACGCTGTTTTTAGCCTGCATGCTAACACGTAATGGCTGACTGTTTGGACAAACAGCTTGTTCTGTTTACTTGTCTGAACATCATTGAGGTATGTCAGAAGAACACCAAACCTGTCATGCTCCCTTTGGGTGTGGGTGTGTGTGTGCTGTGTGTTTATATACACACACACAGTACATATACAGCGTACGGGCGAACTTGTTCTTACTCTTTTTACCAGTTGTCCATGCAGGAAAAAAGCCTACTACTGCCACCATGTGGATGAGTAAGTTTCTACATCTATACTTATCACGTTTTCACTACATAATATCACGTTTTCACTACATAATATCACGTTTTCACTACATAATATCACATTTTCACTACATAATATCACGTTTTCACTACATAATATCACATTTTCACTATATAATATCACGTTTTTACTACATAATTTCACGTTTTTACTACATAAGCTCAAAAAATATTATTTCATGGATGAGAGCAATACCCTTCTGTAAAATACAGTTGTAGAAACATTGTCAGTTCTTTTAAAGAGATAATCTAATTAACAATAAAACGTGTGGCACCTACCTGAAAGGCCAAGAAAATACAAAGGTACCAAGGAGGGACATCAGTCACGATGTAAGTAGGTTGATTCACAGCTGTCTGTGTTGCACAACTGCTCCCACATGTTTTATCTGCCGGTACATTTGTTTTGAGCTGATCATCGTCTTCCTCATCCTGCAGAGCCATACAAAAACATGTTCATCTAAAGTCACAGACAAACAAGCAGAATAATTGTGATGAGTCAAGGGAAGACAAGAAGTCATCTTCAGTTCAGTCACTTTGTTACTCATGAATCATCTCAGGATCAAGTTAACTTCACAAACATTTTCTTTAAAACAAAGCATGTAGTTTCCCCATAGCCTGATCTCACTTGTAAATGAGTCTTCGAGGCTCAATGTGACTTTTCATTCAACCTTATTTAGTCAGGTAAATCTTATTGAGCCTCGTGGGCTCATTTACGAAAGCGACCTGCTGACTTTTTTGTCTAAATAAAGGTTGAATGAATTGAATGAATATAAATACTCTCCTAACAACTGATTTTTAGCTCCATTTTATCGCTATGGCACAACGTTAGCTGTTTCAGCACAGTGCAATTAGATTTTTCTGTAACCTTTGAGACACACACACACACACATACACACACACACACACACACACACACACAAAATGCAAAAATGTTTGATTTAGAGCTGAAAATCAGCTGCCCTTTGAGGATAAGGCTAGTCTAAAAGTTGGTTTTCAAAAAAGTAAATATGTCATGTTTTAATGTGGTGTAGAGCACAAGTTGCAGCCAAAACTCAAAGGATTGAAGGTGAAATGCTAGCCTGGCCCTCGCCTTCCTGCACAGCTCCGCTCAATTCTCATTTCCCTTCACTGCACAGTCTGGGACTTCTCCCATTCACAACGATTTCTCCGGTAGAATTTTGTTCGGACCAATCAGAGAACAGAAGGGGCGGAGTTTTTGGCCCCCTAACCCATGCCCCCACCTGTCCCAGCGCGCAGAGCCCTATAAAGGGCTCTGCCAGCGCGCAGCCAGCGAGCAGCGGCATGTTCTCATTCAAAGCGATGCAGGACTGTTTTATATGTGATATAAATGTATTAATTTCCCCTTCTTAATCCCTTATCTGGAGTTTTCTTTTGTTTTTTTTGGCCAAAAGTCAAGTGATCGCTCGCTCCCTCCTCCTTCTCTCCCTCCGCTGAAATGAACAAGGAAATGGCTGAGGTTGTCACGAGAATTAAACTCGGGTTTTACGTTGCTGCCCGAGTCCCATCAGATTTTCTGGTCTTCTGGTGAGCTGGACCAGCGATCCATGGTTTTATTTTATTTTATTTAAACGTTTTATAACATATAAACACAGGATTTCCAGCGCGGCAGCCAGCAGCGAGAGAAAAGCTGCAGGAGGCGGAGCAGTTGTCAAGTTCACCAGAGCACGGGGGGTGGCTCTGAGGGGAGGGAGCAGAATGCTTTCCCTGTTCAAAATATCCAATGGTTTTGTTCCTCAGCAGAGGCCAACGCCTCCAGCAAGAATCGTTTTAAAATGGAGAAAGTCCAGACCCTTGTCTGAAGCGAAGTGAAGGACAGGGTCTGGTTTTAACCAGGCTAGNAAAACTCAAAGGATTGAAGGTGAAATGCAAAAAAAAAAAAAATTTTTTATTTTTTTTACAAAACTAGAAAACAAAGGCTGGCGTGGCAGCAAAATATTCACAGGAATGATAAACTCGGGAAGACATGGAAGAGCAAAACATGAACGGTTTGTACAGCACAATGACAGCAAAACCAGAGATTGAATTAAAAGGACACTAACGAGAAAGAAATGACAATCACCTGGGGAGACAGGGAGAGTGGGAGGAGCAGGAGCTGACCACAGCAGGGTAAAACACTGGGGAAGACTGAACTAACACAAGTGATACACAATTATCTCAAAAGACATGAAAAAACATCATAAACCACAAAGAGAAGATGAATACAAAGAATTAAACTGACACCGACCAGGGCTTAATTTGATCCGGATCCTGTCGAAACAAGATCTGGGAACTCCCTTATTTTGACAGGGTGCATCCCGGTAACTGTTTGCTTGGATCCGATAACTAATAATAAAGCTATGAACAAATATGACAGGCTAGAATGAATAAAACTTATATTGTTTCTGTAAACTGAAAATAATTACATAAACACTAATTTAAAACACAACCACTTATGAGTTTTTTAATATCACAAATGAGCTGCTCCTTCAAGTAAGCATTTCCACTGCTTCCACCCTTAAAAAAATCTCAGCCCCTAAAAGTCCAAAGTCATAGTGCATTTTTATTAAAAAACTCAAAAATATAATAAAACAGCCCAACAAAATTGATGATCAGTTTTATAGATTGTGAGTCATTAATACAATTTTGATTATTTATTGAAAATACAAGGAGATAAATGTTTGATGTGTATCATTCATATTCAGTTATATATGAAAACAACGGTGCTAATTTGTCAAAATAACAGCGATCAAAATGTCAATAAGACAGTCCACTTTACTTTCATTAGAAAAAGTCTTCTCATTGTCCTTAGTTGGACAACCGAGAATTGAAGCACCTGAAGGCAGTGGCGATGGAGATTGAAGCAGGAGCAAGTGGTGGGAATGAGTGCCAACTCTGTTTAACAGAAGCAGAGCTGCTCTATTCACACAAGGAGAGCTGTTGTTGTTGCTCCCTAAAACAGTTATTAAATCAAATGTTTACAAATGTAGGTAAATGTAGATGTTTAACAATCTATTAATAGGGGGTGTCTTTTGTAAAGTTGCACAGTCAAAAATTAACAGCAATATTGTGGTTTATTTAGCCTTTCTTAAGAAAAAACGTTTTTTTTTCCAAAGTCATATTTTCACCATGTTATTCATACATTTATAAATGTATTGTTCTAGACTAAATATTTAGTTTACAAACTAAATACTTAACTTGCTAGTTAAATATTTAGTTAGCAAGCTAAATATTTAGATCCACACTAAATATTTAGCTTCCAAACTAAATGTTTATGTCCAAGTTAATTGTTTAATTTACAAACAAAATATTTAACTTGAAAGTTAAATACTTAGTTTGTAAACTAAATATTTAAGTGTAAATTAAATATTTAATTTCCAAGCTAATCCAATGTGAGAGGTGCTGCTTTGATAGGGCCTTTCCTGTAGTTGGTGCAGCAAAGCACACAAACAGTTGATTGGTTTTTCTCCATTCAGCTGTTCTCTGCATGTAAGCGCTTAAAGCTCTCACAGGGCAGAGAGCCTTCAGCCTTTCCTGTTCCTGATCGAGGACAGGAGCAGGTGGAAAAGAAGAGAGATCAAAGTCCAGACTTCTGGGGTTCAAAGTCAAGACCTTGGGGATATACGCAGGATTAGGCCTTAGCGTGACCTTTGACCCGTCAGGGGCAAACCTGGTACACATTGGATGTACGGACAAAGCATGGATGTCACCCACACGTTTCGCCGAGCAAAGAGCCAGGAGTAGAGCGGTCTTATAAGATAATAAATCTATCTTAATGTTGCTCAGTGGTTCGAATGGGGATCACAGAGAGCCCCCAAGACCAGAGTAAGATCCCATCCAGGGGTCAAGATCCTGCTGGGGGGCCTCTTCCTTAGCACGTCCTTCATAAATCTTATTATGAGCAGGTGCGCGCCAGGCGTCCTGCTCCCCCAGCCCTCGTGCCAAGCTGAAATAGCTGATAAAAACACCGTAATGGTTGAGAAAGAACGACCTTTCTCCAGCAGGTCTTGAAGAAAGGTGAGGAGCTGGGCCAAGTCACATGAAAAAGAAATAATATTTCTTTCTGTGTACCAAGCTTCAATAATATGCCATTTCCAGGCGTAGAGAGACTGTGTTGACATAGCTCGTGCATTTTGAATGGTATTTACCACGTTCTCGGGCAGGCCTGAGGCCATTAGTTTTTTCCTCTACGCCACCAAGCTAAAATTAGCCACAGTTCTCAGCCTAAGTGGCGAGACTGTTCCTTCTGGTGACGTGGAGGGTCCCTGGAGAGGAGCAGGTGGTGGAACCAGCTCTCCCTCAAGGGCCCTGATTTCTGCGGTCCCTTGAAGATCAACCACGTTAGGGAGAGGGCCTTCCTGCAGATGTACCGCCATACTACTCTGATCGAGAGTGTTTGAGGGCAGAGGCAATCTGTTGTCATTATTAGACAAAAGCGGAACAGAATGTCTGTTTTTCCTCTTTTTGTTGGGAGTCATGTTTCGGAGGGGTTGCAAGTTTTGTATACGAGCAGATCTCCTGACTCCAGCCCGTTTCCTGGTTGGGTCTGGTTCACTGGCCTCCGGCGTCATCAGAGCCCTGGAGCCTGACAAACCTCCGGGGAGCTGTGTTTCACCCGGTAGGGGGGGTGTCGTTTAAGAGCAGAGCTGAGATAGAACAGCGAGCGCGGTCACACGTTGCAGGATCACTGCTTGAGCATGGCGTGTCACCCACTGAGGATAAGGGGACAGCTTCAGCATGAGGATGTGGAGCTGTTCGAGATGGTCCTTTGTGTTGAGCAGACTTTAGATTGGTTGGTGACAGAAAGTTCAGTCCTCTTGGATTAAAGGGAAGAGGAGTCTGATTTAGCCCTGGTGCCATTTCTGTTCTGCACTAAGTGTTTACACACGCTACAGTTTCCTCACAACTGTCTTTGTGAACATGTGATACTGGTGTTGGCCTACGGGTTTCTGCCGTGACCCCCCGTCACTTACTGTCATCCGTTGAATAGGTGGCCAGGAAGGTGGGTTATCAGATTCTGTCGGCGCGCACCCCTAGAGCGCGGATGTGTCACGGGTTTGTCTGATTTGTGTATTGCCGGCCCCGTGGTTTACAACGGAGCGGGGACTGGAACACGTGACCCGCCTCACCTGTCACTGTGAGGACTGACGGGCCTGCTTGCAGGCGTTTCTGGGCCTGTCTGTTGCAGACAGACCTGAGGCACCCTGCTGAGGTTTATTGATTAGGCTAACACCCCGTGAGCCACGAGGGAGGGGGGAATGATGGCCCTCACCCTTTATATCGGCTGGAAGAATAGAGGGGACCGTGCTGCTGATGTTACTGTGTTTGTTGTTGTTGTTGTTGTTGTTGTTGTTTTTTGGGGGGGGGTTGTCCAGAAAACAGAGAGGGGCTGTTTTTTTAGCTTTATTCGTGCTTATGTGTAACGACATATTTGACTTTATGTCACTCACAGCAGAGAAGACATGATTCGTGCATGAAACAAAGTCACCAGCTTTTTGTACCGTGCTACAAACAAAGTCTGGATGTGAAAAGGTCATTTCCCGTACCGCGTGGGCGGGTGATCCTGTAAAGTCAAGGAGCGGGCCTGGTTCATCAGGCATGCTTCTGTCTGGTGTCCCGATTCGCCGAGGAGGCCCTGTGTCGGACCGCCTGGCGGGGAACAAATCTGTTTTTACTCCAGGCGTGTTCGGTCCGAGGTGGGCCCGGCGGTGGTCTCTGCCGGTGCTCGGCCTCGTATGCCGGCCGCTTTTGCGGTGGGGCACGTGTGGCTGAGTGGTGTCGAGGCTGCGGGGCTCTGCTCCCAGCTGACTCCCTGGGGGGGGCGAAGGCTCTTCTGGGGATGCCTACCCGGAGAGCCTCAGCCTGTTTGCGCCTCTGGTCCAGCCTGGTTTGAATTCGATCCAGAGCTTTTCCAAACAGTCCCGTCGGTTCTATCGAATGGTGGAGAAAAGGAATTCTTTGTCCCTCCGGGAGGTCAGTTAGGGTCATCCACAGATGGCGTTATGCGATGACCACCTCAGCCATTCCTTTGCCTTGTGCAACAGCTGCTGTCCCCATCATGCAGAGCACAAAGTCTGTTGCCCTGCGGGTTTCATCCAGCAGGTCGGCGGCAGCTTGCTTGTCTGTCGTTACCTGGAGCTCCTGCAGTTTTTCAGCCAGGTACGCTTGCATCATGGCGGACGCGTTTATTGCGCGCGCCGCGAGGCCCTGAGCTCTGTAGCATTTCTCGAGCAGAGAAGCCGAGGCTCGACAGGCTTTGCTGGGGAGAGTTGGTTTTGTCCCGGATGACTTGGGAGCCAGATGAGACGCCAGCGTGTCCTCCATTTGAGGCACATTGGCTATACCCGCTTCATCCATCCCATCCACGTCGAGGAACTGCGAGAGCGGGAGCAGCATGGGAGCTCTGGGCTGAGCCCAGGTGCGAGTCAGCTCTGTGAGGAAATCTGGAAAGATGGGCATCCTTTGCCTCGTGGCGGCCTGCTGCTTCGAATAAAAATAATTTCCTGCCAACCTCGTGACCTGTTGACAAGGTGGAGGTTCCGGCCATGGGATCTGCAGCGCGTCCATTGCTCTGTGACACAAGTCGATCAGAGCAGGGATGGAATAGTCAGTCTCCGGGAGCACAGGCGCCGGGATGCGGGAGAGGTCTTCTCCTTGTTCCTCGTATTCAACGCCAGCGTCATCCGCAGAAAATTCACCTAAGGCTGAAATCGAGATCTCGTCCTCGTTCATCATGCCTTGAGTGTCGAATTCGACTGTCAAGTCCACCATGGGAGCCAGCATATCTGGGCTGTCTCCCCATTCGACTCAGGTGCTGTCATCCAGAGCCATGCTCTTGAGCTCTGGCGTGGGAGTCAGAGGCTCAGTAGTGTCCGGGTCTGCTGGCGCAACAGCACCCATGGCCTTGGCAACGAAGTCCGCCCGGTGCCTCCTCACCGCCTCCAGCATCTGGCTGCAATGTGGGCAAGAGTCGGGCACGTCCAACGCCATCTTTGCATGCAGCATCCCCAAGCAGACGGGACAGGCCTCATGGGTGTCCGTCGCCGAGAGGGAAAAACCGCAGCTGCTGGGGCAGGTGCGCGAGGTTGGGCTTGCCGTCCTGCTGGTCTTTTTTGGAAGTCTTGTCTTTTGCTTTCCTTTCTCCGGAGGCATGTCCGAGATAAGATGAGCGAGTCCTTCCAAAATCCTTTTTATTTTTATTTGTCGCGTCGCTTTCGCTGGCTAGCCTGCTACAAATTAGCAGAGGTAGCGGTGTGACGCAGTTAGAGCCGTCGAGCGAAGCAGTCTGCGGAAAGAGGAGAAGAAAAAACTTTGGGGTTAGGGAAAATGTGCCGGACTAGCTTTCGCTAGCCCAGCAGTACGCATGAATAATTCTCTGTACGCCCTGTGTAGGGAGCAAGCTCACCTCTGGTCGAGCGATGAAGCAACAGAGAAGTCCCACGAAGAGAAAGTTCAGGTTTAAGTGAGGTGAAGGGCAAATAGAGAACGATAGATGGGCGTCAGCGCCTTAAATACCCAGAGGACGGGGTCTCTGGCGTGACGCTGACGCCACTGCCGTAAAGGCGTGATTGTATTCCTTCAGGTAATCGTGCAGGGGCGCAATTCCCATAGCGTTTCTGATGCACCGAGTGACATGACTGATAAGGGAACTCATCTGTTCAAGTTAGACTTCTCACTTTAATTTCTTGTTTTCTTATTGGTTTAGTGTTTTTGTAACTATTTTGTATTGTTTTATTTTGTGATTTTAATGTTGTGAATTGTCCTTGGGAGTCTTGAAAGGCTCTAACAAATAAAATGCATTATTATTAATATGCTGGTGAAGATTCTCAGTCATCCAGGACATGATAAAATCAGAACAAGCGCTCAATACAAAAACAACTGGACTTTATTTGTGGGTTAGGGTTAGGGTTCCCTAACCCTAACCCACAAATAAAGTCCTTTTTTTTGTATTGAACACTTGTTCTGATTATTATTAATAGTATTATTACATTAAATTTACAAATGGCACCCCATACATTAAAATACACCAGAATGCAGGAAATGGCTACTTTATTTAAAAAAAAATTCTGGGGGAGGACCCCCCTCTGCAACACTTTTCCAAATGATTACCCTCTTCAAATCAAATAAAGCATGAACTGTACTATTTAACAAAATGTAAAGTCAAGAGAAGGATGAATTATAATTAAAAAAGGCGTTCAATACAGGATCAACTGGACTTTATTTGTTGCAGAAAACGTTTCGACTTCTGTCCAGAAGTCTTTTTCAATTCTGAATGGAAGCTGTGAGAACGAGAAGTTTTATACAGGCTTACAAGTCACGCACCAACATATGAAATTGGAAATTCATATGTTGGTGCGTGACTTGTAAGCCTGTATAAAACTTCTCGTTCTCACAGCTTCCATTCAGAATTGAAAAAGACTTCTGGACAGAAGTCGAAACGTTTTCTGCAACAAATAAAGTCCAGTTGATCCTGTATTGAACGCCTTTTTTGATTTCATCATGTCCTGGACGACTGAGAATCTTCACCAGCATGAATTATAATTGTTCATGGGTTTCTAATTGAGACAGCCTACAATCTTTTTTTAATTATTACCATATGCATCCATAAAGCTTGAGTGAGAAGGCGAATGCAATAATTATGAATACAATCAAAATGTAACTCTTTACTGAGATGTTCTATGAATGTGACATTATAATCCAAACAGTATTAATAAAAACACATCAAAATGAAAGAGATAAGCAGAAGCATTTTTTCTTTAAATATTACTTACATCAAATGCAAGATTATTAAGCCCAGTGCCGTCCTCTCTGAAAGCCATTGCGAATCCGCTACAGTATAAAACTCTGACCAACTGTAAAAATTAATCTCTTAAGTTATTTTGATAAAGGAAATATGCAACTTGCGCACATGTAGGAGGAACAGAGCCAAGAGACACTGATGCTACTTCCCCACCGCACGCATCTCGCGCAGCCGAAACAGCCATTTTACATTGAAGTCTATGGGGACGCGAATCTTGGAGCAGCGGGTCGTGTCGCGGCGCATCCACAGCATGCAAGCAGCGCGAAAGTGAGCAGCAGCTGTTTTCTACTCCAGCATCGCATCCGAGCAGCGACTGTGCTGCTCGGATGCCTTGCTGTGGAAGCACGCCATTCCATGCTTCCACAGCTAGATTCAGCTCGCTGCCCAGCAGCAAACAATCAGGACCAATCAGGAGAGACTCTGCCATGTGATCACGCCACGACGACGGGACGGAATTAGGTGGGCACCGTGCGAAACGTTTAACAGATGAAAAAAATCCCGCGGTAAACATGAAGGAGAAACTTACAGCAGGTCGTCAAACTGGGCGCGGGTGACACGGAAGTACAGCTGAAAGCGCTCCTCGTCTGCGCGCAGCTCTTGGATCATCAGATGGTGAAATTCACTGAATTCATGACGCCTCTCATGTGGGGTGAATCCAGAATCGTCGTTGTGCACGGCGTCTGCGTGTTGCTGCTTTGTAGATTAAGTACAACAAGGCAATTCTTCGTATTGCGTCTGCCACTTTTCTGAGACCGGAAATAAACAAACACCGGAGCGGAAGAGGACCAACACGCTCCTCCTCCCACTGCAGACGCGTTAGATGAGGACAGTCATCTGTTGACAAGCAGCCAGTACAGAGCATTTGGAGATTTTTGGAAGCGCAATATGCTTTAGGTGAGGATGAGGCATGAGAGCTCAGAGGAAAAAAAAAAGAAAAAGAAGAAGAAAAAAAAGACACAAAACAGAATAAAGCAAATCATTCATAGACGAGCCTCACCTACTTAACTCTTTAGTGGGACAAACTGGTGCAAGGCTCTTCCATTTCTTATCATCTACAACCTTGTGTTCAACTAATCCTCTGTCAAACAGGTGTAAACTGATAAACAAGTAACTTCCATAAAATTAAGAGTTAAGTCAAGCTGAAACATCAGCTCTATAGCCAAAAAGATCCACAACTGGCTCTGACAACAAAAAGATCAGCCAAAGGCCTCCTCTCTCGTCATGGTAAGCTATTTTTAATGGCACACTTTTTTTAAAAATCACACTAACATTTTGTATTGACCTGAATTCCTGAGGCAAAGTCCTGCAGATTTGTTTTTATCTACTTTATGATCACTGATAAGCTGTCAGCGATGACGAGATTATTTTTAACATGGCTTTTGACAACCCCCACCCCACAACAATAGTCCAGTCTAGATGTGACAAATGCATTCAGTTCATGATGTTAGGACAGGAGACAAGAGATGTCTCTAAATGGCTCAACACTCAGTGAACAATATTTTAACTTCCTGACAAAATTTTCAAAACTTGGACCTATTGACCCCATTACAAGGTGTACTAGACAGTATTTTAACAAGAGTTCATGACAAACTGGAGTTGAAATGATCAGATGTTCCTTTGTTAGGTGTGTGTAATGCTCTTTTGTTCAGGCAGACAACTTTTAATTAAATGTGTTTACTGCAGTTAAAATGACACATTGGTTTTGCTTTGTGTTAAATAAAAACTTTCAAAGGTAAAATCATTCCTCTTATTTTGCTTGATGACATTTAACTCTGCATGTCATCCCTTAAATTCTGACTCACAGAATCACAAGTCCAAGTGTGAACTGTGTCACAGAGTAAACACAATAAAAACATGTATTTTCTGCAGCATTGTTCATTAAAATGGCTCAACACTATTGTATTACAGAAAATATACATACGGTATGCACACTTAATGATATTGTAGACCATTGCATTAGGTAATACATTCAGCAAGTACTTTTACTTTTAATACTTTAAGTATTTTTTTAAACAACTTACTTATTTTTACTTAAGTAAAAACGTTAATGTGGTACTTCTATTTTTACAAGAGTACATTTTTGTCTGTTTATTTGTACGTTTACTTAAGTGCAGTGTTTGAGTACTTTCTCTACCACTGCTCAGTTTACTGGTCTGTCTATGTGTCATGACTAATAATATACGGTACAACAGTAACTATTAATGAATATTTGGCAGATCATTTAAAAAAAATAACAAAACTATGACATAAAACTGTACCTTTTTTAAATATGGGATTGTTCAAGACTATAACAGGTAAGATATTGACTGTAAATAACCTTCTCACTTTACTCCACTTCAGGATGTCTGAACTAAATTGTTAACATCTTTAATTCACGCACTTTATATGGAGAATTAACAACAAACTTTCAACTAAATGCTCTCACCTAAGCAAGGCCAGTAGGTGCTGATTTGTCCAGTCATGACCCACATGTAGCTCTACCAGCTGACACAAACAAACTGCAGAGATCTGTATACCAATAGACCCCTTTCACGGATTGCGCAATACCGGAAGCGCCGCCATGTTGGAGACACTCGCGCTGTAAACACACAGTAGTTGAAGTCGGAGCTCCGGTTTTATTTCTGATTTGACCATGTTCTCTGTAAAACAAACCTCTGTGAAGAAGACAGAAGCTGCAGGAGACTATGTGGACCAGCTTCAGCCTGCAGCAAAGGAACGTCATTTGGATAAAATACAGATAATTGGCAGCTAAGAGACCCATACCGGCTGTCCAACATGTCAGAAGATGAGAGGACCTTACCAGCTGTGACCTACGCAGACATTGTGAATTATTTGGTGTTTGGTGATTTATATTTAATTTTAAATTTGTGTGTGTACACATATAAATATATTTTGGGTGTGTTTTTAAACACACACTAGCTATGTATTCTTATTGTAAATGTATGTGACTCATCACATCAGTCTGAGGATTGAAGCAAATTTTGTCAAAATGATCTTAGATCCCTGTTTTTTAAGCTACATTTGATCCCTGGATCAACCAGATCTGAGCGGTTCCAGAGAGCAATGCCTTGATTTTCCTTATTAATCCAGACTAAATGTGTAAATGTGTGTTTCAGTTCATCTTATAGAAGCTCTGTGCTGAACTACCTCAAAACATATTTTTTAAATAAACATGTGAAGTACAATGATGGCTGACAAGTGTTATTCAAAATTTTCAACTTTTGTACAGTGTTTCAACACAAATTATATAAATAACAGCTACTCTATGAGTGTTTCAACACAAATTATATAAATAACAGCTACTCTATGAATCTAATTACAGTAAGAACTTTGAGGTGCATTCTGCAGACATTCATCTTTTAAGTCTTAAAAGATGAATGTCTGCAGAATGCAGATAATATTAAGATAATAGATAAATTAAGATAATAGTACGAATGGTTGTCTTTATATAGACCTTTTTTTACCTTACAACTACTTTGAGTTTGGCAGAATATTTTCTAGTCAATACAAAAAGTGCACAAACAAAATGGTTAATGATACATAATGTCATTTATTCTGTCATTTATCATGTCCTGGACAACTGAGAATCTTCACCAGCATCATGCTCAAATAAAGAGTGCAGTGAATGAAAAATCATGTCTGCCCCATATTTGCAAAAACAACTTCAAAGTAAAGGTGGAACAATGTAAAATAAAAAGGTTCACATCAGCTATCACTCTTCTATCCACTTGTTCTTTTTACAATTCATGCAGCTACTCATAACCCACCAAAGGTGATTAACCAAGGCACAGCACACAAAGCCAATCATATCGATTCAAAAAAGGCGTTCAATACAGGATCAACTGGACTTTATTTGTTGCAGAAAACGTTTCGACTTCTGTCCAGAAGTCTTTTTCAATTCTGAATGGAAGCTGTGAGAACGAGAAGTTTTATACAGGCTTACAAGTCACGCAATCATATCGATTAATGCAACTTTTTCTGGATATCTACATGTTTGAAAATCAATAGGTAGAAGAGGGCCATTCAAGATTGTGTATTTTTGTCTAACACAGCCTATGACACGTTCAACATGGATTCTAACATGTGCTATTTGCCATGTTTTTTTTAGTTCTTTTTTGTCGTCGGTTGAAGCGTTCAGCTGCCAGATGTCATCCACCATCAGCACCAACTGCTACAGACTTCTCTGCAGCACACGTCTTCAGTGGAGGCACCCAGTCTGGATCATCCTTGCTGTACAATGGAGCACGTCTGCCTAAGAAAAGAAAAAACATAATAAAATAAAAATTACTTAAATGAAGTTGTAAATAATTGGTGTGTTCATATGCATATGAATTTCAAAACAGGATTTACAACATAGCACCGGATTGTCAGTTGTCAAACAACACAAGAACAGTTAATTAGGTTATTGTATGTGCTTCTTACATATTTAGTGTTTGTACGTATTTTTTGCTTTTCAACTTGAGAGCTAGGTGTGCAGTTTCTCATGACAGTGCTCTTGTCATGAGTGTCATGACATGACACTCATGACAGTGCTCTTGTCATGAGTGTCATGTGCTCTTATGAATTTTGAATAATCAGCATAAACAACTCAACAACTGAAAGCTTTGTTAAGCTTTCAGTTGTTGAGTTGTTTATGCTATTTGTAAAAAACAAATAACTCAACAAAAAAATTTAACGTTCCATGTACATTTTATGCAGCACAGTTAAAGGATTGTAATAATAATAATAATCATCATTTTATTTAAAAGCGCCTTTCAGGACACCCAAGGACACTTAAACCAATTCAGTTCAAACATTATCAGTGACAAATTGAAATATAAAATACATAAGGATTATATAATATAAAATACATTTAGTAAAGTTAATGATAAGTCTAAAGAGATGTGTTTTCAGGGCTGTCTTGAACAGAGAAAGGGAGGTGGTGTTTTGAAGCTCTGTCCTCGTGCTCAATAAACTTATGATTCGTGTAATGCCCTAATTCACTATAATCTACTGTAAGAAATATATTACCTGACACAAAGTGTGCAGAGCAAATTCGGATGTTGCTCAGTGTTTTTCAATCCAAGTTCTGGTTTAGGCTGGCAGCCACAGACGTCGACGTTCCTCTGATAACTGCTGAATTACTTCACCTTGATTTGTGATCACGAGTGGTAATCTGTAAAACAGAAGGTTTTTCTCTCAATCTGACCGATTGTGGCAGCCATGGACACGACAATAATTCACCATTTTTTGATTTTGTGTGACCAGACGCGACGCACCACTACAATAGCTTTGAGGCTAACACAGCTATGTCGCCAAGATGGCTACTTCCGGTATTTTTCCAGGGTTGATGACGAGCCGTGAAAGGGGTCTATAAAACAATTGCATCAGAAAAAGAAGCCTTGTATCTGACAATATAAACACTGTTTGATGCAGATTGTTCAAGGAGTGGATCAGATGAGAACAGACTCAACAGTCCAGTTTTCCATTAGAAAGAATCCTAACCACAAAGCAGAACGAATAAACTGATGGCCCTTAACACTTTCCTGTGGGTGCTCGTGTAGCTGATGTCAGGTCATCATAACCCAGAATTGCTTGTGTTCTGGAGATCCTGTCAGCTCAGACCATGGGGAGGTCTGTGTAGCAGGCCTCAGAGTCAGGGTAATGAAAATGATACAAAGAGCATCAAAGGCTAAGACCAGGTCAAAATGACACAACAATTACCTGACTGAAAGAAACTGAAGGAGGAACGGGAGAGGCATGCAGCTCCAAGACCAGAGTGCTCTGCAAGAAGAGACATTCTTTATTTGTGTTAGCTTGCTTAGAAGTACGGGCTTATCAGCAAAGTGCACTCATGTAGAAAGATTAACAGACTAAATGACATTCTGGACAGCACACCAAGCTTCGAAGGTGCTAGCTGCATCATTAACCACCAGCAACTTTTTTAATGTCACATCTCTGGTTGGGAAGGAGCATGAGCTTGTGTGAGAGGTTGAGAGATGCAGAGTTTACGGTGGCCGAGGGGTGCAAACGCGCAGCAAAAACAGAACAGCACGCTGCAAAAAGTGAACAGCGTTCCAAATGATGAAACGCGTTGCAAACCCAAATGCTGCAAATTAAAATGCATCTGCAACGCTAAAAAGAAAACAGCGCTCCAACAGATGAGGTGCGCTGCAAAAGATGAGGCGCGCTGCAAAAGATAAGTCGCACTCCCAAAGGGGACGACCTGCAAACAGAGAACGAGCTGCAAATAGGGAAAGCTGCAACGGAAGTGCTCCAGCCCACTAGGGGCAGTCGTACAAAGAACAAATCATAAAAGAAACGTAAGAGGAAGAAAGACGTACTTGTGTGGAGGAAAAAATACGTGTAAGGAGGAAGAAAGACATTTGCCAACCGTAAATAAATCTCACAAGAGGAAGAAAGAAAAGGTTTGTTTATACCTTATTCATTTAAACACACAGTCTTTTACAATATGATAGAATAGCAGCGTTCTGTGGGTAATGTTAGCATGCTACAGACTTTGATTTACAAGTTTGCATCTCTGCTGTGCCAGTCACTGCACTGAGGTCTTTATGGTAGACTGTAATATACACACAGACTATATATATATATATATATATATATATATATATATATATATATATATATATATAGTCTGTTATTCACTGCCATATTTTTTTCTACAATCTATTTCTGCAACACTAACCTGGAGAGGGATGCAGGCAGAGTCATGATCTAATGTGATCTTTTTATTATTGGAACAACAAGGCACACTGCAATAACAACGTGTTCATGACTGTGCCATTTTGTTAGGTGAGCTGCTGCTGAGAAAAGATGGACACAAGAAGACAACAAACGATTAACTATTGATCACATCAGAACATGGAAATGGTTTGACATATAGCTTTTAATTTAATATTTAAAATGCTATTCTAAACAACAGTGTTGCAAGATGTCAGATATTTGACATTAATAGATAAACATGTATATATATATATATATATATATATATATATATATATATATATATATATATATATATATATATATACAGGTAGTCCCCGATTTACGAGCGCTCTGATCTGCGAGGTCCCAGACTTACGAGCTGCACATTTTTGGAAAAAACGAAAAAAATACCGAGTTTTCATGTGTTTTTTCACTTCAGTTAGCTAGTTAAGCATATAAACACACGTTTCCGATCATTTTTATGCACTCAAAAGTAGTTTTTAGATGAAAATAGAGTGTTTTTAGGTGCGCTGGCGAAATTTACGAGCGGACTTCCGAGCGGACTTCCGGGTTGCGAATTTTTGGAAAAAACGAAAAAAATACTGAGTTTTCATGTGTTTTTCCACTACAGTTAGCAAGTTAAGCATATAAACACACGTTTCCGATCATTTTTATGCACTCAAAAGTAGTTTTTAGATGAAAATAGAGTGTTTTTAGGTGCGCTGGCGAAATTTACGAGCGGACTTCCGGGTTGCGAATTTTTGGAAAAAACGAAAAAAATACTGAGTTTTCATGTGTTTTTTCACTACAGTTAGCAAGTTAAGCATATAAACACACGTTTCCGATCATTTTTATGCACTCAAAAGTAGTTTATAGATGAAAATAGAGTGTTTTTAGGTGCGCTGGCGAAATTTACGAGCGGACTTCCGGGTTTACGAGAGCAATGGCGGCCGTTCCAAATTACGAGATTTCCGGTTTACGAGCGCCCCCTTGTGACGGATCTCGCTCGTAAATCGGGGAATACCTGTATATATATATATATATATATATATATATATATATATATATATGTATGTTATATGTATGTATGTGTGTATGTGTGTATGTGTGTATGTGTGTGTGTGTGTGTAACACGGGAGATGCAGGCCCGGATTGTGACTCAGAGGATGTGACTCTAAAGCCAACTGGTAGACTGTAAATGACCTAGGGCTTCCCTATTACAAATACCCAGGTACGCCTGGCTTCAAATGACAAAAACAGAAGTGCGGTATACAATATATATTTTATTAATTCCTCTCAATATTAAAACAGCCTTTATTAGATGCATTTAAATTTAAAAGTCACACTGAGGGTTTAAAACAAGGCATGGAGTTGGGAGCACAATATAGCAACCGTAGCAATCTGCTGTACAGGAATGACAGTTAGTAAGGTGCTTGCACATGATCAACAATATTAGAAAATACAAGCATGTACCTTAATCAGTCACAATCCCATTAACAAGCACATTCAATTAGTTGCAGTGGCAATCTGCCACCCACTGGCACATGTCCTTAGCTTGTGCTTCAGGGCTTTGCACAACTCCATGAACACTGCAGCAGCACTCACTACAGCCACATGCGGCAAGAGACCAACAGCCAACACCCTGGAGAAGAATGTTTGACATCCACACCAACGGTGTTGGCTTGTTAACACTAATGAGCCAAACCACACAGAAGGTGGAGGAACAGGACAAGTTGTGTTCAGGGGCCCAAACCAGAGTGGGAATTTACAACCACTCTTCCTAGCCACTCTTCCAATGAACTAAAACCACCCGGTTATATCCTACCCCCCCTTTATGGATCGGTGGCTCACCGATAAATCAAAACCGCAACCAGGGTCAAAAAGTGGCAGTAACCAGGCTGCTGGCACCCGGGTCCACAGAAACAGCAGCCCTATAGTCGTCACTCCTAACCGGTCGTGGGAGGTGATGGGGGTTGGAGTGTTTGCCAGCGGTTTTACGGCTGGACTTCCTGGGGCCGATGATACTGCTTTGGGGAGCTTGTACAGCCGGTGGCGCCTCATATGGCATATGAACTGGAGGCCTTTCCGGTGGTTCTGGCTTCACAGACGGGTTACTAACAGCCTCTCGGACCACCAGCCAAGATCCAGACTCCACATCATCCTCGTCACTAGTCTCATCAGGCAGACACTGCAGCCAAGCATCAGGGCAGGCATCTGTAGGTGGTAGAGCAGGTTTTATAGCAGTACGATGCACTTGTCTCACAAGATGAAGCTTATCAACTGGAGCAATTGAATATACCACACCACCTGTACTGGGCCCTCTCACGACTTGGTACACTGTGGACCCCCATGCATCTTGAATTTTTCTGCGACCTGGGCCCACATCACGCAAATACACTCTTTGTCCCACTTCAAGTGGCTTGCACTGAACCTTTTCATCATGCCTCACTTTCCTCCTCTGGGCTGCCAGCTCCACTCTGCCCCTGGCAGCATCCATGGCCACATTCAGACGCCTCCTGTGCTCTGCCACCCAGTCACACACACTGGGTGCCGTAGGCTCCGGAAGATGGCCAAGAAGGAAATCCACTGGCAAGTGAGGTTCTTGTCCAAACATGAGGAAGTGGGGTGATTCACCAGTCGACTGATGGGCAGTGGTGTTATAGTGGAAGACAAGCTGTGGGAGGTGTTCTGGCCAATTTCGTTTTTCTTCTGGAGGAAGGGAACGAAGCAGGTTAAACATAGTTCGATTAAAGCGTTCACACTGTCCATTTCCTTGTGGGTGGTAAGGTGTGGTACGACTTTTCTGAACTCCATACAGCTCACATAACTGTTGCACCAAGAGACTCTCAAAGTTCCTCCCCTGGTCTGAGTGGATGCGAGCCGGTACTCCAAAACGGTAAAACCACTCACGAACCAGGATCTTTGCTACCGTAGCTGCTTTTTGATCACGAGTGGGGATGGCTTGGGTGAACTTTGAAAACACATCTGTCATCACCATCACGAGCTCCCTTCCATCACGGGCGGTTTCCAACAGTGTAAAATCAATGGCCAGCAGCTGATTTGGTCTTGAAGCAAGGAGGTGACCCATAGGAGCACGAGCTCTTGGTTGGGTGTTTTTAGCAAGGGTACACCTCTCACACTGCTGGCACCAGTCCTTTACATCTTTGTCCATCCCTGGCCAGAAACACCTCTGCTTCACGACATCAGTTGTCCTCTCTATCCCTTGGTGGCCATGATGTTGATGAAGCTCCTGTAACACCTCTGATCTTAAGCTCTCTGGGAGAAGTAACTGGAGAACCTCTTCTCCACCATCTGGTCTCCAGCTGCGCCGATACAGGAGGTCCTCCTTCTGGACAATTCGACCCCACTGTTTTACAAGTCCCCGGGCCTCTGGACCCAGACGCTCCTTCTCAGCACAGCTTGGCGCTCTCTGCTGCTGCCAAAACTCCAGAAACGCTGAGATGGCAGGGTCAGCCCTTTGGAGTACCCCCAGATCTTCCCCGCTGCGGGATGGCAGAGCTGTTATGACCAACTGGACAGGGTCTTCCTGCATCCCCACAAACCGCTCACCAATTGCCTCTGGAATGACTGTTCCTGGGAGGAGGTACTCCAATTGCGTTCTGTCCCCACTAGTCTGTTGCCTTGAGAGGGCATCCGCATTCTTGTTCACACGGCCTGGGCGATATCGGACTGTATACTCAAATGCTGAGAGTTCAGCGATCCACCGATGCTCCGTGGCGCCCAGTTTGGCTGTGTCCAAATAACTCAAGGGGTTATTGTCTGTCCATACTATACATCGGTGGCCCCACAGGTACTCTTTGAACTTCTCAGTCATGGCCCACTTCATGGCTAACATTTCGAGCTTCATGGAGCTATAATGTTTCTCAGCAGCATGTAAGCTGCGGCTGGCATATGCAACTGGTTTCACTTTGCCACCTTGCTCTTGAGACAATACGGCTCCTAGCCCACTGTGGCTGGCGTCGACCTCTAAAATGAAAGGCAGAGAGAAATCAGCAAAAGCAAGTGTGGGGGCACTTACAAGCTTGGCCTTGAGCTCCTGGAAGCTCCTTTCACAGTCCTCCGACCAAACGTCTTCCAACAGTTGCCTTCGTCCTCTGCACACCTTCGACCCAGCAAGTTCTGCAACAAGACGATGAAGGGGGCCAGCTAGTTTAGAAAAATCTTCTACGAACCTCCTGTAATAATTGGCAAACCCCAGGAACGACCGCAACTCTGAGATGTTGGTGGGGTGAGGCCAGTTTAACACTGCCGCAACCTTTCCTGGGTCCGTGGCCACGCCCTCCTCAGAGATGAGATGTCCCAGATATTTCACCTGCTTTTTGAAGAAGTCACACTTTTCTAACTTGACTTTCAATCCTTCTTGTTTTAGGCGACTTAGAACCCTTTCCAGCCGTGTCAAGTGATCATCAACACTGGAAGAGAACACAACAATATCATCCAGATATAACAAGAGTGACTGACCATGCTGGGCCCCAAATATCCTCTCCATCAAACGCTGGAAAGTCCCTGGTGCATTGCATAGTCCAAATGGCATACGGTTGAACTCGAACAGGCCAAACGGGGTGCAGAAAGCCGTTTTTGGCTTATCGATCTCTGCAACTGGAACCTGGTTATATCCAGAAGCAAGGTCCATTGTTGTAAACCAGCGGGCGCCCGAGAGGGAGTCTAGTGTCTCTTCTATTCGAGGCAGTGGAAAAGCATCCTTCCTGGTCTTTTTATTAAGTTGTCTGTAGTCTACACAAAGGCGAAGACTACCGTCCTTCTTTCTGACTAGGACAATTGGGGACGCATAAGGGCTACTGCTCTCTCGAATTACCCGGGTTGCCAGCAGCTGGTTAATGTGAGACTTAACTGCCTCATATTCAGATGGAGGGATGCGCCGATACCGCTGTCGTATGGGAACATCATCTGACAAAGGGATGCTATGCTCAATTAAATTGGTAAAGCCAAGGTCACCATCAAAAGCAGAAAACACAGATTCATACTTTAGCAATAAGGCTCTCACTTTGTGCTGCTCTATTCCATCTAGCATAGAGAGATCAAGGGAGGTTATCTTCTCTCTAACTGAGCCAGTCTCGACAGTATGGGACCTGACTGCAGCAATAATTTGCTCCTGTACACAAGGGACTTCCTGCAACTCTGATGGTAGGCTCACCACATCTATAGGAGACAACACTCCAAGAGAACAGCGGGGTTTCAGTGTAACCGTACACACCCCTACATTCACCACAGGAACATAAACAGTACCCCGAACAACATGCAAGAGAGAAGGAGACACTAACAAACCCTCAGGTAAGCCAAACTTTGCATTTAAGGGTTCAATCAAAACAGCCCCTGCCAAGGCCAACATAGCAGAACAAGTAGCAGGTACAAGTTTAGTAGTGCCAGCAGGAACTACCACAGGTCTTTTACCACGCAGCTTTGCGACACTAGTCTGAATAGGGCCTTTCTGCAAGTTGGTCTGCTGATATAACTGGAAGGCAGGAAGCCAGGAACTGAAAGCCCCCAAAACTGTAGGGCGTTCAAACAACTCAGGGCCATACTGGTCAAACAACTGAAAATAGTAGGCCTTTATGACATTCATCCCAATTATGCCCGGTATATGAGGTAAACTAACCCGACCTGGAGGGTCTCTAACAACCAAGATCCCTCTTCTAGGAATTACCACACCACACACCTCTATGTCTGGCTCAAGATAACCCAAGTAAGGAATGCTTAAACCGTTGGCAGCTCTCAACTCTAACCAATGACAGGACTTTAACTTGTCTGGAAAATATTTCCTGAAAAAGCTCTCTGAAATGGTAGAAACCATAGAACCTGTGTCAAGGACACACTGGACCGGAACTCCAGATAATTTCACAGTGACTTGGGGACAAGGCGCCATTAAACACTCCTTCACCTCATCTACATGGGGACCCACTGAGCCTGAACCACCCCCTCCTAATGTCTGGCTCCTTACACTAGGGGGAGTTAGTTTTCCGACAACTGAGGGCTAGTGGTGGCTTGGACCCGAGGGGACCTGAACTGGGAACGGGCGTTACAGTACCGAGCAATGTGACCTGGTTGCTGACACCTGTGACAAATCACACTACTAGGACCAGAAGAACTGGCCACAGGGTGCTGCTGCATAGCTGCAAGGGATTGAGTGATCTGATCCAACTGGTCCTGTTGCTTTTGTACCAATTTTGTCAGAGTGGCAATTTGTGAGGAAGTAGAATTAGAGGGGGGCTCAATTTGGAGAGTGGGTGCACTAGCCCGTTGTACAGCACAAGAGGACGGCACAACACTATTGTTGTCCACCCCACCCTCACGCTCCCATGTAATGGCCTCAGCCCTAACTTCCAGCAATGTACACCTTGGATTGTCACGAACGTAACGCTTTAATTCCCTACGCAGATCAGAATTTCTAACATTTTGAATAAATTGATCACGAAGTAAAATGTCTGCATTAGTCATGGCATGAGGAGAATTAGCTTTAACCCTGTTCATTAAACAAAACAAGGAATGGGAAAATTCCTGCAAAGTTTCACCATCTAACTGTCTCCGTGAAAAGAAGTCCTCTTGTAGTGAGACATACGACTGTTGGCAACCATACAGTTCTCTCATTCATTCATTCATTCAACCTTTATTTATACAGGCTAGCCTCGTTGAGTCACGGGGACTCATTTACAAGAGGGACCTGTCTCACTCACACCAAACAACCATCCACTCTCACACTCACACCTAGGGTCAATTTAGAGTCACCAATCAGCCTAACATGCATGTTTTTTGGTCTGTGGGAGGAAACCGGAGTACCCGGAGGAAACCCACGCATGCACGGGGAGAACATGCAAACTCCACCCAGAAAGGGATTTGAACCGGCAACCTTCTTGCTGAGAGGCAGCAGCTCTACCAGTTGTGCCACTGTGCTGCTCTCAAAATGGTGAAAACAGTTTCTGTATTCTCACATTCAGCTACTGGTCTATATTTAATCTCATCCCGAGCTACACCTTCGAGATGGTCAAAAATGAAAGCAGCCTGATCTGTGGGTTCAACATGCCGAACTTGCATGCTGGTACAAACTTCTTCTACCCACTCCTCAACCCCAATACCATGAGTCCCCCTGAAGGTTGGACACTTTCGCTCCCTTGGCAGGTAGATGATGCGGTCAGTTGTCCCCATGCTCCCCAGAGCTGTACGTGTACTGGGACCAGCTGGTGCATCATGTTGAGTTGAATTTGCCAGTGCAACGTCCCGTTCCTGTTGCAGACGACTCCTATCGGCCTCCAACTGCTGGACTCGAGCCCGGAGTTCTTCAAGTTCCTCTGCCATAGGAACGGGGAGGTGGGTCCTTCTTCACTGTCGGGGGGTATCCAGCTAGGTCCCACGATGTGCCTACTGTTAGCCTATTATGCTCCCAACTTCTAAATGCTCTTTAGACTAGAGATAAATAAACAAAATATATATACTGTATACACACACACAAACTGCCTTATCAGCCAGATCCTTCCAGCAACGCCAGTAAATGTAACACGGGAGATGCAGGCCCGGATTGTGACTCAGAGGATGTGACTCTAAAGCCAACTGGTAGACTGTAAATGATCTAGGGCTTCCCTATTACAAATACCCAGGTACGCCTGGCTTCAAATGACAAAAACAGAAGTGCGGTATACAAAATATATTTTATTAATTCCTCTCAATATTAAAACAGCCTTTATTAGATGCATTTAAATTTAAAAGTCACACTGAAGGTTTAAAACAAGGCACAGAGTTGGGAGCACAATATAGCAACCGTAGCAATCTGCTGTACAGGAATGACAGTTAGTAAGGTGCTTGCACATGATCAACAATATTAGAAAATACAAGCATGTACCTTAATCAGTCACAATCCCATTAACAAGCACATTCAATTAGTTGCAGTGGCAATCTGCCACCCACTGGCACATGTCCTTAGCTTGTGCTTCAGGGCTTTGCACAACTCCATGAACACTGCAGCAGCACTCACTACAGCCACATGCGGCAAGAGACCAACAGCCAACACCCTGGAGAAGAATGTTTGACATCCACACCAACGGTGTTGGCTTGTTAACACTAATGAGCCAAACCACACAGAAGGTGGAGGAACAGGACAAGTTGTGTTCAGGGGCCCAAACCAGAGTGGGAATTTACAACCACTCTTCCAAGCCACTCTTCCAATGAACTAAAACCACCCGGTTATATCCTACCCCCCCTTTATGGATTGGTGGCTCACCGATAAATCAAAACCGCAACCAGGGTCAAAAAGTGGCGGTAACCAGGCTGCTGGCACCCGGGTCCACAGAAACAGCAGCCCTATAGTCGTCACTCCTAATCGGTCGTGGGAGGTGATGGGGGTTGGAGTGTTTGCCAGCGGTTTTACGGCTAGACTTCCTGGGGCCGATGATACTGCTTTGGGGAGCTTGTACAGCCAGTGGCGCCTCATATGGCATATGAACTGGAGGACTTTCCGGTGGTTCTGGCTTCACAGGCGGGTTACTAACAGCCTCTCGGACCACCAGCCAAGATCCAGACTCCACATCATCCTCGTCACTAGTCTCATCAGGCAGACACTGCAGCCAAGCATCAGGGCAGGCATCTGTAGGTGGTAGAGCAGGTTTTATAGCAGTACGATGCACTTGTCTCACAAGATGAAGCTTATCAACTGGAGCAATTGAATATACCACACCACCTGTACTGGGCCCTCTCACGACTTGGTACACTGTGGACCCCCATGCATCTTGAATTTTTCTGCGACCTGGGCCCACATCACGCAAATACACTCTTTGTCCCACTTCAAGTGGCTTGCACTGAACCTTTTCATCATGCCTCACTTTCCTCCTCTGGGCTGCCAGCTCCACTCTGCCCCTGGCAGCATCCATGGCCACATTCAGACGCCTCCTGTGCTCTGCCACCCAGTCACACACACTGGGTGCCGTAGGCTCCGGAAGATGGCCAAGAAGGAAATCCACTGGCAAGTGAGGTTCTTGTCCAAACATGAGGAAGTGGGGTGATTCACCAGTCGACTGATGGGCAGTGGTGTTATAGTGGAAGACAAGCTGTGGGAGGTGTTCTGGCCAATTTCGTTTTTCTTCTGGAGGAAGGGAACGAAGCAGGTTAAACATAGTTCGATTAAAGCGTTCACACTGTCCATTTCCGTGGGTGGTAAGGTGTGGTACGACTTTTCTGAACTCCATACAGCTCACATAACTGTTGCACCAAGAGACTCTCAAAGTTCCTCCCCTGGTCTGAGTGGATGCGAGCCGGTACTCCAAAACGGTAAAACCACTCACGAACCAGGATCTTTGCTACCGTAGCTGCTTTTTGATCACGAGTGGGGATGGCTTGGGTGAACTTTGAAAACACATCTGTCATCACCATCACGAGCTCCCTTCCATCACGGGCGGTTTCCAACAGTGTAAAATCAATGGCCAGCAGCTGATTTGGTCTTGAAGCAAGGAGGTGACCCATAGGAGCACGAGCTCTTGGTTGGGTGTTTTTAGCAAGGGTACACCTCTCACACTGCTGGCACCAGTCCTTTACATCTTTGTCCATCCCTGGCCAGAAACACCTCTGCTTCACGACATCAGTTGTCCTCTCTATCCCTTGGTGGCCATGATGTTGATGAAGCTCCTGTAACACCTCTGATCTTAAGCTTTCTGGGAGAAGTAACTAGAGAACCTCTTCTCCACCATTTGGTCTCCAGCTGCGCCGATACAGAAGGTCCTCTTTCTGGACAATTCGGCCAGTGGCGTAACTTCCTGCAGGACTGGTATGGACGCGTCCCTACCAAAGTTGACCACTAGGGGGACAGTCCCCACCATTATTTTGTTCATACATTTTACTTTCTGTGCTATGTATTTAACCCCATTCATGCAGCTACTCAGAAAAAAAAGAAAAAAGTTATCTCCGCTTCCCACCGTCAACGAACCCCGACAAAAAAAAAAAAAAAACAAAAAAAAACTTCCGAACAGCTGTTCTGTCCAGCAGAGGCTCTGTCCGCGCATGCGCAGTTTGCAAGAAGCCATGACACATAGAGGAGTCGTCTGATCACCCTACACGGCAAAATACGACCAAAAAGTAAGTAATTAAATTGTTTTGGTGCACAGTACTCATGGTGTTATTGTGTATTTACACAATTTACAGTGTGCATGCATTTCCTGAACGTTTTGCGTGTAATATGTGCACAACTTCAGGAGGAGCAAAAACTACGTTTGTTTATGTGAACAGTGCGCGCGAAGTTAGTCCGAGCTTTGTGAATTTAATTTAAACAATATAATCATCCTGCTGCAGAGGAGGGAGGGATGGGGGACGAGTTGAAGAAGTGGCTGCAGATACTTCTACTAGCATATTTAGCTCCATCACGGTGAAGCAATGAACAATCTGAAAACAATCTGAAAAGCTCTGAAACAGGTGGAGCACGTTCTTATTTATCTTGAAGCAGACACAGAGCCCAGCTAAAAAGTCTTAAAGTCCTCCTTCTCTGAGTCTGGCTCTAAGTTTCAGCATCAGGTGGACCAGCAGGTTGTTCATGCTGCAGGGCAAGACAGGTCATGCTGCTGCAATACTGTGGAATAAATGCTGATAATTGTTTTACTAACTTTAATTAAAAAATTGTAATGATAGTGTGCACTTACTGTTTTTAGTTTGGAGCAAGCCTGGATAGATTTTTTTACTCAGTGCAGCAGCTCCTACAGATTAAAGTCCTCTAAATAGCTTCATTTCATTTTCAGAGTTTCTATCGGCCAAATTGTGACATCAGATGTTTAGAAGATTCTTCCTAATGGACAAAGTGGATTCAACCTGCAGGTGAGTAAATGTTGTAAGTTACAATATATGAATTATTGGGGGAATGGTGGTGCAGAGGTCAGAGAAGGTGGGCCTGTGATTGGAAAGTCTCGGGTTCAACTCCTGGTACTGTCAACATCAAAATGTGGATGGAAAATGTGAAACACGCACACCTGCCTCCACCCTCATTTGCCCCACTCTGAGCCCTTGAGCAAGGCCCTTAACCCCCACCATCTGCTCCCTAAACAAGTCTCTCTTAAAAATGAGTTCTCGTGACTCAGTGAGACTACTCACATTCCACTCCTGTTTGGTGTCAGTCAGACACCATTGCACGACTACAACTGGTCCAGAACGCAGCAGCTCGATTTTTAACCAGTACAGACAAAACAGAGCACATTACACCAGTCCTGGCCTCCCTGCACTGGTTCATCTTCGAATCCAGTTCAAAATTCTCCTGTATGTCTACAAATCGCTGAACAGTCCCACCCCCCATCTCTGTTCTCTGAGGTCAGCGGACCAGTTCTCACAGTTCCACTCGTCTTAAGGTCAGAGGAGACAGGAACTTCTCTGTAACAGGACCAAGACTCTGGAATGAGTTACCTCTGCTCGTCAGACAGACCCCCTCCCTCTCAGTTTTCAAATCCCGTTTAAAGACTCACTACTATTCAGTAGCTTTCAACACCAGATGATCTGTGTTTGAACCTGTTTGCTTCACACAGGTTGGTCGTTATATTTATTATCTGCAACGTTTTTATGTCTAAATTCCGTTTTTTTACTTCACTGTGTGTGTTGCCTGTTGTTTGTTTGTTTGTACAGCACTTTGGTTGGCCTTGTCGCTATTTTAAGTGCTCTATAAATAAAATGGCATGGTATGGGTATCTGTATAAATAAAGGGTAAATGAAAAAAAGAAATTAAATTATGTGACAGATATTTTCAACCTTCATTAAAACGTGTTGTACATTTATTCTTCCAGGTTCAGCTGACAGACGTGCCTGGAGCTGCAGAGCTGGTTATCTGGACACCAACAGAACACCTGGAGTTGGACATTTCTTTTGACAAAGACTTTACAGATACACAGATGAAACTCCTCCAGAATTTTAACTTTTCAAACATGCTTCCAGCCTTGGTAGATGAATTTGTTGCAAAGAAGATGCAGCGCTGCCATAAACACAAACACTGCATTTTAAAGATATTAAGGTAAGTACATACACAACACATCAAGAGCACTGTATGAAGCTAGGGAATCTTACTTGTTGTTGTTTTTTACAAACCGGATTCCAAAATAGTTGGGACACTAAACAAATTTTGAATAAAAACTGAATGCAATGATGTGGAGGTGCCAACATCTAATACAGTATTTTATTCAGAATAGAACACAAATCACAGATCAAAAGTTTAAACTGAGAGAATGTATCATTTTAAGTGAAAAATATGTTGTTTCAAGATTTCATGGCGTCAACAAATCCCAAAAAAGTTGGGACACTAAAAAAATTGTGAATAAAAACTGAATGCAATGATGTGGAGGTGCCAACATCTAGTATTTTATTCAGAATAGAACACAAATCACAGATAAAAAAGTTTAATCTGAGAGAATGTATCATTTTGAGGGAAAAATATGTTGTTTCAAAATTTCGTGGCATCAACAAATCCCCAAAAAAGTTGGGACAAGTCCATTTTTACCACTGTGTGGCATCCTCACTTCTTCTTACAACACTCAACAGACGTCTGGGGACAGAGGAGACCAGTTTCTCAAGTTTAGAAATAGGAATGCTCTCCCATTCATGTCTAATACAGGCCTCTAACTGTTCAATCGTCTTGGGCCTTCTTTGTTGCACCTTCCTCTTTATGATGCACCAAATGTTCTCTATAGGTGAAAGATCTGGACTGCAGGCTGGACATTTCAGTACCCGGATCCTTCTCCTACGTAGCCATGATGTTGTGATTGCTGCAGAATGTGGTCTGGCATTATCTTGTTGAAAAATGCAGGGTCTTCCCTGAAAGAGATGACGTCTAGATGGAGCATATGTTGTTCTAGAACCTGAACATAGTTCTCTGCATTAATGGTGCCTTTCCAGACATGCAAGCTGCCCATGCCACAAGCGCTCATGCAACCCCATACCATCAGTGATGCAGGCTTCTGAACGGAGCGTTGATAACAACTTGGGCTATCCTTGTCCTCTCTGGTCTGGATGACATGGCGTCCCAGTGTTCCATAAAGAACTTCAAATCGTGACTCATCTGACCACAGAACAGTCTTCCATTTTGCCACACTCCATTTTAAATGACCCCTGGCCCAGTGCAAACGTCTGAGCTTGTGGAGCTTGCTTAGAAATGGCTTCCTCTTTGCACTGTAGAGTTTCAGCTGGCAACGGCGGATGGCACGGTGGATTGTGTTCACTGACAATGCTTTCTGGAAGTATTCCTGAGCCCATTCTGTTATTTCCTTGACAGTGGCATTCCTGTTTGAGGTGCAGTGACGTTTAAGGGCCCGGAGATCACGAGCATCCAGTAGAGTTTTACGGCCTTGACCCTTACGCACAGCGATTGTTCCAGATTCTCTGAATCTTTTGATGATGTTATGCACGGTTGATGATGATAACTTAAAAGTCTTTGCTATTTTACGCTGGGTAACACCATTCTGGTATTGCTGCACCATCTTTCTGCTCAACAATGGTGGAATTGGTGATCCTCTTACCATCTTGGCTTCTGAGAGACACTGACACTCTGAGAAGCTCTTTTTATACCCAATCATGTTGTCAATTGACCTAATTAGTGTTAATTGGTCTTCCAGATGTTCGTTATATGCTCAATTTCCTTTTTCCAGCCACTTATTGCTACTTGTCCCAACTTTTTTGGGATTTGTTGACACTGTGAAATTTTGAATCAACATATTTTTCCTTTAAAATGTTACATTTACTCAGATTAAACTTTTGATCTGTCATCTATGTTCTATTACGAATAAAATATTGACATTTGCCATCTTCACATCATTGCATTCAGTTTTTATTCACAATTTGTTTAGTGTCCCAACTTTTTTGGAATCCGGTTTGTAGTATTATTTTCATTCATTCATTCAACCTTTATCTTTATTATCTTGTAATGCTCTTTGGACAATGCAAGTTGTTGCTGGAAGGTCCTATTTAAATAAAGTTTTTTATTGTTATTCCTGTTAACAATGTCTTTCTGTATCGTGCCTTCTTCCAAAGACTTTTTGTATAAAACTTGTGTGCTGATGAAATGAAAATGAAGGTGTTAGTAACATTGTACAATGATCTGACAGGATAAATGCTAACTCAGGGTGTCATACAGCTGTTACACTGCTAGTAAGGGTGTCATACAACTGTTATTGTTATTATGACATACACAATTGAAAAAAGTACCGGTACTTTGTCCAAAAAAGCAGATGCAGCATTTTCGATTTCCGTCCCCACCAACTTTCAACACAAAGTTACTCCCTTGCTCTCAAGTACTACTTCTTTCAGCTGTTCCCTCTTCAGGTGTCTCCACAACAAGTCTTCCTCCTCCATCTGTCCTCTAACTCATCCATATGTCTTCTCTGTGTTTTTTTCCTGCAGCTGCATTTCTAACATCGTTCTACCACTGTCCCTCCTCTGGACATGTCCAAACCACTGTCCCTCCTCTGGACATGTCCAAACCACTGTCCCTCCTCTGGACATGTCCAAACCACTGTCCCTCCTCTGGACATGTCCAAACCACTGTCCCTCCTCTGGACATGTCCAAACCACTGTCCCTCCTCTGGACATGTCCAAACCACTGTCCCTCCTCTGGACATGTCCAAACCACTGTCCCTCCTCTGGACATGTCCAAACCACTGTCCCTCCTCTGGACATGTCCAAACCACTGTCTCTCCTCTGGACATGTCCAAACCACTGTCTCTCCTCTGGACATGTCCAAACCACTGTCTCTCCTCTGGACATGTCCAAACCACTGTCTCTCCTCTGGACATGTCCAAACCACTGTCCCTCCTCTGGACATGTCCAAACCACTGTCTCTCCTCTGGACATGTCCAAACCACTGTCCCTCCTCTGGACATGTCCAAACCACTGTCTCTCCTCTGGACATGTCCAAACCACTGTCCTCCTCTGGACATGTCCAAACCACTGTCTCTCCTCTGGACATGTCCAAACCACTGTCCCTCCTCTGGACATGTCCAAACCACTGTCCCTCCTCTGGACATGTCCAAACCACTGTCCCTCCTCTGGACATGTCCAAACCACTGTCCCTCCTCTGGACATGTCCAAACCACTGTCCCTCCTCTGGACATGTCCAAACCACTGTCCCTCCTCTGGACATGTCCAAACCACTGTCCCTCCTCTGGACATGTCCAAACCACTGTCCCTCCTCTGGACATGTCCAAACCACTGTCCCTCCTCTGGACATGTCCAAACCACTGTCCCTCCTCTGGACATGTCCAAACCACTGTCCCTCCTCTGGACATGTCCAAACCACTGTCCCTCCTCTGGACATGTCCAAACCACTGTCCCTCCTCTGGACATGTCCAAACCACTGTCCCTCCTCTGGACATGTCCAAACCACTGTCCCTCCTCTGGACATGTCCAAACCACTGTCCCTCCTCTGGACATGTCCAAACCACTGTCCCTCCTCTGGACATGTCCAAACCACTGTCCCTCCTCTGGACATGTCCAAACCACTGTCCCTCCTCTGGACATGTCCAAACCACTGTCCCTCCTCTGGACATGTCCAAACCACTGTCCCTCCTCTGGACATGTCCAAACCACTGTCCCTCCTCTGGACATGTCCAAACCACTGTCCCTCCTCTGGACATGTCCAAACCACTGTCCCTCCTCTGGACATGTCCAAACCACTGTCCCTCCTCTGGACATGTCCAAACCACTGTCCCTCCTCTGGACATGTCCAAACCACTGTCCCTCCTCTGGACATGTCCAAACCACTGTCCCTCCTCTGGACATGTCCAAACCACTGTCCCTCCTCTGGACATGTCCAAACCACTGTCCCTCCTCTGGACATGTCCAAACCACTGTCTCTCCTCTGGACATGTCCAAACCACTGTCCCTCCTCTGGACATGTCCAAACCACTGTCTCTCCTCTGGACATGTCCAAACCACTGTCCCTCCTCTGGACATGTCCAAACCACTGTCCCTCCTCTGGACATGTCCAAACCACTGTCTCTCCTCTGGACATGTCCAAACCACTGTCTCTCCTCTGGACATGTCCAAACCACTGTCTCTCCTCTGGACATGTCCAAACCACTGTCTCTCCTCTGGACATGTCCAAACCACTGTCTCTCCTCTGGACATGTCCAAACCACTGTCTCTCCTCTGGACATGTCCAAACCACTGTCTCTCCTCTGGACATGTCCAAACCACTGTCTCTCCTCTGGACATGTCCAAACCACTGTCTCTCCTCTGGACATGTCCAAACCACTGTCTCTCCTCTGGACATGTCCAAACCACTGTCCCTCCTCTGGACATGTCCAAACCACTGTCCCTCCTCTGGACATGTCCAAACCACTGTCCCTCCTCTGGACATGTCCAAACCACTGTCCTCCTCTGGACATGTCCAAACCACTGTCCTCCTCTGGACATGTCCAAACCACTGTCTCTCCTCTGGACATGTCCAAACCACTGTCTCTCCTCTGGACATGTCCAAACCACTGTCTCTCCTCTGGACATGTCCAAACCACTGTCTCTCCTCTGGACATGTCCAAACCACTGTCTCTCCTCTGGACATGTCCAAACCACTGTCTCTCCTCTGGACATGTCCAAACCACTGTCTCTCCTCTGGACATGTCCAAACCACTGTCTCTCCTCTGGACATGTCCAAACCACTGTCTCTCCTCTGGACATGTCCAAACCACTGTCTCTCCTCTGGACATGTCCAAACCACTGTCTCTCCTCTGGACATGTCCAAACCACTGTCTCTCCTCTGGACATGTCCAAACCACTGTCTCTCCTCTGGACATGTCCAAACCACTGTCTCTCCTCTGGACATGTCCAAACCACTGTCTCTCCTCTGGACATGTCCAAACCACTGTCCCTCCTCTGGACATGTCCAAACCACTGTCCCTCCTCTGGACATGTCCAAACCACTGTCCCTCCTCTGGACATGTCCAAACCACTGTCCTCCTCTGGACATGTCCAAACCACTGTCCTCCTCTGGACATGTCCAAACCACTGTCCTCCTCTGGACATGTCCAAACCACTGTCCCTCCTCTGGACATGTCCAAACCACTGTCCTCCTCTGGACATGTCCAAACCACTGTCTCTCCTCTGGACATGTCCAAACCACTGTCTCTCCTCTGGACATGTCCAAACCACTGTCCCTCCTCTGGACATGTCCAAACCACTGTCCCTCCTCTGGACATGTCCAAACCACTGTCCCTCCTCTGGACATGTCCAAACCACTGTCCCTCCTCTGGACATGTCCAAACCACTGTCTCTCCTCTGGACATGTCCAAACCACTGTCTCTCCTCTGGACATGTCCAAACCACTGTCCCTCCTCTGGACATGTCCAAACCACTGTCCTCCTCTGGACATGTCCAAACCACTGTCCCTCCTCTGGACATGTCCAAACCACTGTCCCTCCTCTGGACATGTCCAAACCACTGTCCCTCCTCTGGACATGTCCAAACCACTGTCCCTCCTCTGGACATGTCCAAACCACTGTCCCTCCTCTGGACATGTCCAAACCACTGTCCCTCCTCTGGACATGTCCAAACCACTGTCCCTCCTCTGGACATGTCCAAACCACTGTCCCTCCTCTGGACATGTCCAAACCACTGTCCCTCCTCTGGACATGTCCAAACCACTGTCCCTCCTCTGGACATGTCCAAACCACTGTCCCTCCTCTGGACATGTCCAAACCACTGTCCCTCCTCTGGACATGTCCAAACCACTGTCCCTCCTCTGGACATGTCCAAACCACTGTCCCTCCTCTGGACATGTCCAAACCACTGTCCCTCCTCTGGACATGTCCAAACCACTGTCTCTCCTCTGGACATGTCCAAACCACTGTCTCTCCTCTGGACATGTCCAAACCACTGTCTCTCCTCTGGACATGTCCAAACCACTGTCTCTCCTCTGGACATGTCCAAACCACTGTCCCTCCTCTGGACATGTCCAAACCACTGTCCCTCCTCTGGACATGTCCAAACCACTGTCCTCCTCTGGACATGTCCAAACCACTGTCCCTCCTCTGGACATGTCCAAACCACTGTCCCTCCTCTGGACATGTCCAAACCACTGTCCCTCCTCTGGACATGTCCAAACCACTGTCCCTCCTCTGGACATGTCCAAACCACTGTCCCTCCTCTGGACATGTCCAAACCACTGTCCCTCCTCTGGACATGTCCAAACCACTGTCCCTCCTCTGGACATGTCCAAACCACTGTCCCTCCTCTGGACATGTCCAAACCACTGTCCCTCCTCTGGACATGTCCAAACCACTGTCCCTCCTCTGGACATGTCCAAACCACTGTCCCTCCTCTGGACATGTCCAAACCACTGTCCCTCCTCTGGACATGTCCAAACCACTGTCCCTCCTCTGGACATGTCCAAACCACTGTCCCTCCTCTGGACATGTCCAAACCACTGTCCCTCCTCTGGACATGTCCAAACCACTGTCCCTCCTCTGGACATGTCCAAACCACTGTCCCTCCTCTGGACATGTCCAAACCACTGTCCCTCCTCTGGACATGTCCAAACCACTGTCCCTCCTCTGGACATGTCCAAACCACTGTCCCTCCTCTGGACATGTCCAAACCACTGTCCTCCTCTGGACATGTCCAAACCACTGTCCCTCCTCTGGACATGTCCAAACCACTGTCCTCCTCTGGACATGTCCAAACCACTGTCCCTCCTCTGGACATGTCCAAACCACTGTCCCTCCTCTGGACATGTCCAAACCACTGTCCCTCCTCTGGACATGTCCAAACCACTGTCCCTCCTCTGGACATGTCCAAACCACTGTCCCTCCTCTGGACATGTCCAAACCACTGTCCCTCCTCTGGACATGTCCAAACCACTGTCCCTCCTCTGGACATGTCCAAACCACTGTCCCTCCTCTGGACATGTCCAAACCACTGTCCCTCCTCTGGACATGTCCAAACCACTGTCCCTCCTCTGGACATGTCCAAACCACTGTCCCTCCTCTGGACATGTCCAAACCACTGTCCCTCCTCTGGACATGTCCAAACCACTGTCCCTCCTCTGGACATGTCCAAACCACTGTCCCTCCTCTGGACATGTCCAAACCACTGTCCCTCCTCTGGACATGTCCAAACCACTGTCCCTCCTCTGGACATGTCCAAACCACTGTCCCTCCTCTGGACATGTCCAAACCACTGTCCCTCCTCTGGACATGTCCAAACCACTGTCCCTCCTCTGGACATGTCCAAACCACTGTCTCTCCTCTGGACATGTCCAAACCACTGTCCCTCCTCTGGACATGTCCAAACCACTGTCCTCCTCTGGACATGTCCAAACCACTGTCTCTCCTCTGGACATGTCCAAACCACTGTCTCTCCTCTGGACATGTCCAAACCACTGTCTCTCCTCTGGACATGTCCAAACCACTGTCTCTCCTCTGGACATGTCCAAACCACTGTCCCTCCTCTGGACATGTCCAAACCACTGTCCCTCCTCTGGACATGTCCAAACCACTGTCCCTCCTCTGGACATGTCCAAACCACTGTCCCTCCTCTGGACATGTCCAAACCACTGTCCCTCCTCTGGACATGTCCAAACCACTGTCCCTCCTCTGGACATGTCCAAACCACTGTCCCTCCTCTGGACATGTCCAAACCACTGTCCCTCCTCTGGACATGTCCAAACCACTGTCCCTCCTCTGGACATGTCCAAACCACTGTCCCTCCTCTGGACATGTCCAAACCACTGTCCCTCCTCTGGACATGTCCAAACCACTGTCCCTCCTCTGGACATGTCCAAACCACTGTCCCTCCTCTGGACATGTCCAAACCACTGTCCCTCCTCTGGACATGTCCAAACCACTGTCCCTCCTCTGGACATGTCCAAACCACTGTCCCTCCTCTGGACATGTCCAAACCACTGTCCCTCCTCTGGACATGTCCAAACCACTGTCCCTCCTCTGGACATGTCCAAACCACTGTCCCTCCTCTGGACATGTCCAAACCACTGTCCCTCCTCTGGACATGTCCAAACCACTGTCCCTCCTCTGGACATGTCCAAACCACTGTCCCTCCTCTGGACATGTCCAAACCACTGTCCCTCCTCTGGACATGTCCAAACCACTGTCCCTCCTCTGGACATGTCCAAACCACTGTCCCTCCTCTGGACATGTCCAAACCACTGTCCCTCCTCTGGACATGTCCAAACCACTGTCCCTCCTCTGGACATGTCCAAACCACTGTCCCTCCTCTGGACATGTCCAAACCACTGTCCCTCCTCTGGACATGTCCAAACCACTGTCCCTCCTCTGGACATGTCCAAACCACTGTCCCTCCTCTGGACATGTCCAAACCACTGTCCCTCCTCTGGACATGTCCAAACCACTGTCCCTCCTCTGGACATGTCCAAACCACTGTCCCTCCTCTGGACATGTCCAAACCACTGTCCCTCCTCTGGACATGTCCAAACCACTGTCCCTCCTCTGGACATGTCCAAACCACTGTCCCTCCTCTGGACATGTCCAAACCACTGTCCCTCCTCTGGACATGTCCAAACCACTGTCCCTCCTCTGGACATGTCCAAACCACTGTCCCTCCTCTGGACATGTCCAAACCACTGTCCCTCCTCTGGACATGTCCAAACCACTGTCCCTCCTCTGGACATGTCCAAACCACTGTCCCTCCTCTGGACATGTCCAAACCACTGTCCCTCCTCTGGACATGTCCAAACCACTGTCCCTCCTCTGGACATGTCCAAACCACTGTCCCTCCTCTGGACATGTCCAAACCACTGTCCCTCCTCTGGACATGTCCAAACCACTGTCCCTCCTCTGGACATGTCCAAACCACTGTCCCTCCTCTGGACATGTCCAAACCACTGTCCCTCCTCTGGACATGTCCAAACCACTGTCCCTCCTCTGGACATGTCCAAACCACTGTCCCTCCTCTGGACATGTCCAAACCACTGTCCCTCCTCTGGACATGTCCAAACCACTGTCCCTCCTCTGGACATGTCCAAACCACTGTCCCTCCTCTGGACATGTCCAAACCACTGTCCCTCCTCTGGACATGTCCAAACCACTGTCCCTCCTCTGGACATGTCCAAACCACTGTCCCTCCTCTGGACATGTCCAAACCACTGTCCCTCCTCTGGACATGTCCAAACCACTGTCCCTCCTCTGGACATGTCCAAACCACTGTCCTCCTCTGGACATGTCCAAACCACTGTCTCTCCTCTGGACATGTCCAAACCACTGTCTCTCCTCTGGACATGTCCAAACCACTGTCTCCTCTGGACATGTCCAAACCACTGTCTCTCCTCTGGACATGTCCAAACCACTGTCCCTCCTCTGGACATGTCCAAACCACTGTCCTCCTCTGGACATGTCCAAACCACTGTCTCTCCTCTGGACATGTCCAAACCACTGTCTCTCCTCTGGACATGTCCAAACCACTGTCTCTCCTCTGGACATGTCCAAACCACTGTCTCTCCTCTGGACATGTCCAAACCACTGTCTCTCCTCTGGACATGTCCAAACCACTGTCTCTCCTCTGGACATGTCCAAACCACTGTCTCTCCTCTGGACATGTCCAAACCACTGTCTCTCCTCTGGACATGTCCAAACCACTGTCTCTCCTCTGGACATGTCCAAACCACTGTCTCTCCTCTGGACATGTCCAAACCACTGTCTCTCCTCTGGACATGTCCAAACCACTGTCTCTCCTCTGGACATGTCCAAACCACTGTCTCTCCTCTGGACATGTCCAAACCACTGTCTCTCCTCTGGACATGTCCAAACCACTGTCTCTCCTCTGGACATGTCCAAACCACTGTCTCTCCTCTGGACATGTCCAAACCACTGTCTCTCCTCTGGACATGTCCAAACCACTGTCTCTCCTCTGGACATGTCCAAACCACTGTCTCTCCTCTGGACATGTCCAAACCACTGTCTCTCCTCTGGACATGTCCAAACCACTGTCTCTCCTCTGGACATGTCCAAACCACTGTCTCTCCTCTGGACATGTCCAAACCACTGTCTCTCCTCTGGACATGTCCAAACCACTGTCTCTCCTCTGGACATGTCCAAACCACTGTCTCTCCTCTGGACATGTCCAAACCACTGTCCTCCTCTGGACATGTCCAAACCACTGTCTCTCCTCTGGACATGTCCAAACCACTGTCTCTCCTCTGGACATGTCCAAACCACTGTCCCTCCTCTGGACATGTCCAAACCACTGTCCCTCCTCTGGACATGTCCAAACCACTGTCCCTCCTCTGGACATGTCCAAACCACTGTCCCTCCTCTGGACATGTCCAAACCACTGTCTCTCCTCTGGACATGTCCAA
>JBBPBX010024467.1:0-32866 GCA_038048925.1 Garcialebias charrua
ACAGCTCTGTTCATCAGGCAGTCAGGATGCTAAACACTCTGCCTGCTCTGCCTCCCCTCCCATTTGAACTGCCTTAACACAAAAAACTTTCTCACACATTACCACTCAACACAAAGATTTTAACACTGGACTCTGTGTCATCAAACGGGTTATTCACTAAACTCTCGGTCATGTGCTCATTCAGTTTGCACTACTTCTCATATTTGCACTAATGTTTGTATTACATTACTGCCTATAGTCATACTACTGTTTACATTCACTGTTTACATTTATTAATACTGTTTACATTTATTACTACTGTTTACATTTACACTACTTTTATATCTACACCACTGCTGATACATATACAGTATTCTCTGACCAGCCTTATTTAAGGATGCCCAATGTGCCTTACTGCATATGCCACTTTTGCCTCTATACCAACATCAACTACCTCATACATATACTGTGTACATTAACTCATATGCTGCTTTGCCACTCTTTGCAAATGTCAATGCTAGAACCTTCAGTTTATTTTATAGATATACTTTTTATACTTTTTATACTACTATGCAAAAACTCAGGACAGTATTACACTTTTATTATTTCATTTTATGCTTATGTTCATTAAATGTTTAGTGTTTTAGTGTTGGTGTAAATTTTCATACTTTTATACTACTATGCAAAAACTCAGGACAGTGTTACACTTTTACTATTTTATGCTTATGTTTATTAAATGTTTCAGTGTTTTAGTGTTTAAATGGTTACTGTTGCACCAAGGGACTGAGAGAAACGTAATTTCAATCCTGTGTATGTCCTGTACATATTGCAGTTGTGACAATAAAGTTGACTTTGACTACTTCCAGTTTACTTCCGAGATGATCGTAAACAAACCTGAGCGCCCAAAATGGACTGTGACCTAATGATGGTGGAGATGTTACTGCACTCCCTGACTGAGCTACAGGTAATGCAGATCGTTTAGAGCTCTTTCAAAGTTTCTATTAGAAATGTTGTGTCGCTCACCGACCAGTTTTGCGTCCCCGACATGCTAATATTATTAGCATTAGCCAGGCGGAAATGACATGGGTCACTCATGGACAGTCAGGTCAGTTCTTTGCGATCAGAAAAAAAAAAGATCAGATTAAATGTTTACATGCACACCGTTCAGTTAAGGAATCGGCATAAACCACCTGTTTCGTTCCAATGACAAATTCTTACTGATTGAGCTGAATAAACAAAAAAATAATCTGAATGGTGCGTTTACATGACGCATTTTTATTCCTAATGGCTGTTTAATCCGATTACTTAAGTCATGTAAAAATAGCTAATGTGTTCAACGTAATGGTACGTCCTCCGGTATGCAACAGTCAGCAATGGTCTTAGGACTAGGGATGGGAACCGAGAACCGGTTCTGTTAGAGAACCGGTTCTTAAAAGTTAGGACTCACCCGCTTTACAATCTACATAGGCAATAGGTCAGAACATCCTTGATGCATCCTTACATTTCTATGCCGATGACAGTTGTTTATTGTCGAGATAATACATTTGCTAAGTTTTTCCAGCTTTTGCAATCTGCTTTTGACATCATCCAGTCAGATTTGTTCCATCTCAAACTTGTCCTAAATGCTGACAAAACCAAAGGGATGCTGTTTTTAAACGGGTATCTTGGTTGATTCGCATCTCTCTTAAGCTCCACGTCGAAAACTGAAAGTTAAACTGGGTTTCTTTTTCAGAAACAGATCATGTATAACATTGAATGTTAGGAAACGCCTTGTATCTGTGACTTTCCTTCCCTCCATTGATTACGGTGACATTATCTACATGAATGCTCCTACAAGCACCCTGCAGATGTTGGATGCTGTCTATCATGGTGCACTAAGATTCATAACTGGCTGTGATTATCGTACCCACCACTGCACCCTGTATTCACTGGTTAACTGGACATCATTAACCTCACACAGACTCTTCCACTGGTACATTTTCATCTTTAAATCACTTCATGGACTGGTGCCTTCATACATCTCCTACTACATTCATTCAACCTTTATTTAGGCAGGTTAATCTCATTGAGCCTCGAGGACTCATTTACAAGAGAGACCTGTCTACAAACAAAAAATGATGACAACAGTAGATTTTTCCTGAACAATCAACAATAGACAAACCTAAGAGAGAAATACAGATTTTTTTAAACAAGTTAAAACAAAGATATCAAAGTAGCAAAACAGTCAGATTATAAGGCAGATGTAGAAAATCAAGAACAGGAACATGTCTGCATTGGTTTTTGCCAGGATTACAACAGATTTTTAAAACCATTTAGAGAGGTCAAGGTCGAGAGCTTCAGATCTTTTTGCAAGATATTCCAGGAAGCAGGAGCGGAGTAGGAGAAGGTCCTTTTGTCTAGTTCAGTCCTCACTGATGGAACACTGCAGGTAATCATGTCCTGATAGCGCACGCTGTAGCTGCACTAACGCAAAGACATGTGGGAGGAGATGTATGAGGGCAGCAGACCAAGAAGTGATTTAAAGATGAAAATGTACCAGTGGAAGAGTCTGTGTGAGGTTAATGATGTCCAGTTAACCAGTGAATACAGGGTGCAGTGGTGGGTACGATAATCACAGCCAGTTATGAATCTTAGTGCACCATGATAGACAGCATCCAACATCTGCAGGGTGCTTGTAGGAGCATTCATGTAGATAATGTCACCGTAATCAATGGAGGGAAGGAAAGTCACAGATACAAGGCGTTTCCTAGCATTCAGTGTTAGACATGATCTGTTTCTGAAAAAGAAACCCAGTTTAACTTTCAGTTTCTTTACTAGGTTTTCCACGTGGAGTTTAAAAGAGAGGTGCGAATCGACCAGGATACCCAAATATTTATAGGAATCAACAAACTCAAAAGGGACACCGTTTGAGGATAAAATCAGAGGAAGAACTGCTGGGACCGACTTCCTAATTGAAAAAAGCATCCCTTTGGTTTTGTCAGCATTTAGGACAAGTTTGAGACGGAACAAATCTGACTGGATGATGTCAAAAGTGGATTGCAAAAGCTGGAAAGCCTTAGCAACTGCTTTAGCTCGACAATAAACAACTGTGTCATCAGCATAGAAATGCAAGGATGCATCAGGGATGCTCTGACCTACATTACCTATCTAGATTTTAAAGAGGGTTGGTCCTAAGACTGAGCCTTGTGGTACACCATTGTTGACAGTTAAATAACTGGAAGAAGTACCGTTATGTTGAACACATTGCCTCCGATCGGAAAGGTAGTTAGAAAACCAACCAATGGTGTGACTTCTGAGAGCTTATGACACAAGATTTTATGGTCCACAGTGTCAAAAGCTTTAGACAGGTCTAAGAAAAGTGCAGTACAATAATCCTTAGCATCCAATGCTTCAACCTCATTAAGAACCTTCAGTGAAGCAGTCGTTGTGCTGTGTTTTTTCCTGAAGCCAGATTGATGGAGAGGTAAGATGTTAAATGAGTCCAGATAATTTTTGATTTGAGAGGTTATCAGTTTTTCTAGAATCTTGGCTAAAATGCAGAGTTTAGAGATCGGTCGATAGTTGTTCAGTGAGGTAGGGTCACCTCCCTTCAACAAAGGAAGAACAAAGGCTGTTTTCCAAGCATCCGGAATGGTGTTTTGTCTTATGGACAGATTAAAGATGTGGGCCACAGGGACTGTGATGATATGAGCAGCCAGCCTTAAGAAGTAAGGTGGAAGTTCATCTGGACCTGCAGATTTTTTAGGATCAAGATCTTTTAACAGTTTATTTACCTCACTGACTGAGAACGGAGAAAAAGAAAAGGTGTGATTAACTGAGGATTGACTTGTAGGAGGGATGTGATTTGTAAAAGTTTGGTTATTAGATGAAGTGGCTGATTTACTATTAGTAACTGTGTCAAATAATGAACTAGAAGTAACAAAATGTTTGTTGAAACAGTTCAGGATCGCATGCTTATTTGACACAGGAACAGAGTTGTAGTGGACACACCCTGGTTTCTAATCGCTCTCAGTGATGACCTTTTCTGAGAGTTAACTCCTGAAGGGACAGTAACACTTTTATTACTTTAATTTGAATCAAAACACAAATAAGTCACCCAGAGACTTCCTTTAATTTTGTTAATTCAAATGTCATCAAATGAACAACCTTGTTACTTGTATAAGCATTACTGAATCCAATGTTTGATAGTCAAATACTGTTTATTTCAAACTATTTAATTCATGCTGAATAGCAATGTTATTTCAAAATGTTGATCATTATTCATTTTTCTTCTCAAACCTGCAGTGAAGATTCAGTGACACTGTTTATCTCATTTTAGTTTGAGTTCAGGACATCAATCTCCTCAGAAGAGAGTTTTGTTTTTGCCCTACTTAATAATCAAAATGAACAATATTTGTTTTTGCTATTATTCCATTTGTGATACTGTGATGACGTTTGTTTTAATCATAAAACAGTGTTGTTAATTAGTTAAGAAAGTTTATATCTGCTGTATCATGAATACTAGTGTCTTAAACTAATCTTCTTATCCTTTCTGACATTTTAATCTAACTTATGCCTCCACTCTGTCACTCTCAGTGGCTCCTGGCTTCACAGGCCAAACCAGTAAGAGCCACGTTTTCTAGGTCAAGTTAGCCTTAAAAGAGCTCTGACTTCCTGTTTTCCTTTAGTCTGCGGATGGAACTAGGATGTGAGTTCTTCATCTAAGAACTGTTTGACGTCTGTCTAAACGCCAATGACATGTCATCAGTTGGGACTTCATAGCACTGTTGGCTATGAGTCCGTTTTGAGCTCTAAGCTCTATTTTATTGAAATTCCTTCAAGGAATTTATCATCTTGAAACATCAACCAGATGACCGTTACTTCAGTGGGTCAAAGGCAGACGTGAGAAGCTACAATCTAAACAGACTGACCTCCTCAGACTTCAAGACCAAGAACGGACCCGTTCTTGGTAGACCGGCAAAGGTAACGAGTCGCTGATTGTTTACACACTGGATATACATCTAGCTGGAGATGCCTGGGGAACGTGTCATGTTTCTGGTTATAAACAGTCAAGATAGTTCACCCCCTCTTTTACTCCATCTTCCTCCTAAAACTTTTCTTTATCTCTTAAACCAGTACTTTAAGTTTGTATTAACAGAAAGGTTTGTATTAACAGAAAGGTTAATATAAGATATTTTACTTGTCTGTTGTATCTAAATTCTGAATCTGTGAACAGTTAGTTATAGGAAATTCGATCGATCCAAACATGTACAAATGTGTGATGTAATTTATGATTCTGTTAAATAAATGGTCCAGTCCTGCTGTAACAACATAAGTTAACATTTCATGTCTTTACATTCTCACCTCCAAGGCACAGAATTATAGGTATTAATCTAAAAAGAGAGAACTCGTGAATATTGATGATAAGTTTGTGTCAGATAAAATCTCAAATCTTTCATCTGGAATATTGTACAGTCAGCAAAACTGACCGCTGCGTTATCCCTACAGAGTCAATGAGAAGTGATGGGAGGTCAGATGACTGGGGGACGCCTGAGAGAGATTTGATAGTTTTCAAGAATTTTTTTGGGTCGTTTAGATTTTTGGAGGTCTGAGATAAGAAACAGTTACGTTTTGCAGCTTTGATGGCAGTTGTGCATTTATTCCTCAGCTGCCGAAAATTCAACCAATCAGTGTCTGAGCCTGATTTTCTCACTGCAGCCCAAAGATAGTCTCTCCTGTGCAGGAGGTCAGCTAGTTCAGGAGTAAAAGGAGGTCAGCTAGTTCAGGAGTAAACCAGGGGCTGTCACGTCCATTTATCCTGAACGGGCGGAAAGGAGCGTGTTTGTTCACAAAGTAAATGAAACTATTATGAAAATAGTTCCACGTCGTTGATTAATAGAATACGTTGCCAATCAAAGTGGGATAGATCCCAGAGGAATGACTGTTCACAAAAACGTTTCAAATCCCTTTTTTGAATTATTCTGGGCTTAGAAGGTAGAAGTTTAATAGTTCTAAGAGCTGTTATTACGGAATGATCACTCAAAATGTCAGCAAATACACCTGTACCAGGAAATTTGTGAGGTGTATTTGTTAGAAACAGGTCTAGGATGGAAGATTTTTCAGGACAATTTTTGTTTGGTCTAGTGGGAGAGTTAATGAGTTGGGTTAGATTGAGAGATAGGCAACATTCCTTGAATTTATCACAGAGGGGGTCAACTTATCCCAGTCAATGTTGAAATCTCCTGCCAAGAAAATTGAATTATAAATTTGCTAGGAATTCTGTCAGGGAGGACAGAGCCTCAGGTGTTGCTGAGGGGGGACGATAACAACCCACTACAGATAAGATCTAGCCTCCTTTCAAAGTGATGTTCATAGCCAAGGCCCCAAACTGGTTTGGGATTGTTTTTGCAGACGCAATACTGGCAGCCAAAGAATCTCTGATGTAAATAGCGACTCCACCCCCCATTTTTTACAGTCACAGCGATAGATCTTAAATCCATTGATTACCAGATCATTATTCAGAGCATATTTGTAGACATAGTGAGTGGTTATGTTCCACGTGGATGTGATGGGGAGGAGAAAGATGCATTTAGGAAAGATCTGGATGAAGTGATAAGAGAGTATTCCCAGGGAGGAAAGAGTGGTGATTGGAGCAGACCTGAATGGACATGTTGGTGAAGGAAACAGAGGGGATGAGGAAGTGATGGGTAGGTTTGGTGTCAAGGAAGGAAACAGAGGGGATGACGAAGTGATGGGTAGGTTTGGTGTCAAGTAAAGAAACCAGGAAGGACAGATGGTGGTGGATTTTGCCAAGAGAATGGAAATAGCTATAGTCAACACCCATTTCCAAAAGAAGGAGGAACGTAGAGTGACCTATAAGAGTGGAGGAAGGCGTACACAGGTCGACTACATTCTGTGTAGAAGAGGAAACCTGAAGGACATTGGAGACTGTAAGGTTGTGGCAGTGGAGAGCGTGGCCAGACAGCATCGGATGGTTGTGTGTAGAATGACTGTTGTTGTGAAGAAGATAAAAAGAGTAAAATCAGAAAAGAAGACCAAATGGTGGAAGTTAAAGAAGGAAGAATGTTGTAAGAAATTCAGAGACGAGCTGTTAAAAGGCTCTGGGTAGTAAGAAAGAGCTTCCAAGTGACTGGGTTACTATACAGCAACAGTAATTAGACAGACAGATAGGAAGGTACTTGTTGTGTCTTCTGGACAGAAAATGGATGATAAGGAAACCTGGTGGTGGAATAGTGAAGTGCAGGATGCCATTCAAAGAAAGAGATTAGCCAAGAAAAAATATGACAGTGAGAGGACTGAAGAGAGGAGACAGGAATATAAGGAGATGGGACGTAGAGCAAAAAGGTAAGTAGCTAAGGCAAAGCAGAGAGCGTACAATGAGTTGTATGGGAGACTGGAAACTAAAGAGGGCGAGAAGGACTTGTACCGAATGGCAAGACAGAAAGATCAGGCTGGAAAGGATGTGCAGTAGGTTAGGCTTATTAAAGATGGGAATGGGAATGTTCTAACAAGTGAGGAGAATGTGATGGGAAGATGGAAAGAGTACTTTGAGGAGCTAATAAATGAAGACAATGAAAGAGGAAGAAGAGTAGAGGTCATAGAAACTGTGGACCATGAAGTGGGAAAGATTAGTGAGGGTGAAGTCCAGAAAGCTCTGAAAAGAATGAAGAAGGGGAAGGCAGTAGGACCTGATGACATACCAGTGGAGGTTTTGAAATGTCTTGGAGAGATAGCAGTGAGGTTTTTGACTCAAATATTTAATGGAATATTTGAGGGTGAGAAAATGCCCGAGGAATGGAGAAGTGTGCTGATGCCCATTTTTAAGAACAAGGGTGATGTACAGAGATGTAGCAACTACAAGAGAATTAAGTTGATGAGCCACACAATGAAGATACGGGAGAGAGTAATTGTAGGGTTAGGGTTAGTCCTGCACCTTTGTGACCTCTGATCCTTGTAGCCTCACTGTTCCACTGGCCTTCCTCTCATTCACACACATGTACTCTCTCTTACTACGGCTGACTTTCATTCCTCCTCATTCAAGTGCATACTTCCACCTCTCCAAGTTCTCTTCCACATGTTCTCACCACAGATCACAATCTCATCTGCAAACATCATAGTCCATGGGGATTCCTGCCTGACCTTATCTGTTAGTCGGTCCATCACCAGAGCAAACAAGAAGGGGCTCAGAGCCGATCCTTGATGCAATCCCACCTCCACCTTGAAGCTATCTATCACTCCTACAGCACATCTCACCACTGTCCTGCTGTCCTTATACTTGTCCTGTACCAGTCTAATATACTTTTCCGCCACTCTAGATTTCATCATGCAATATCACACCTCCTCTCTTGGCACCCTGTCACATGCTTTTTCTAAATCCACAAACACACAATGGAGTTCTTTTTTACCCTCTCTGTACTTCTCTATCAACATCCTCAAAGCAAATATGGCATCTGTGGTGTTCTTTTTTGGCATGAAACCATACTGCTGCTCACAGATAGTCAGTCACCTGTTGTCTAAGTCTTGCTTCCACAACTCTCTCCCATATCTTTTTTTTTTCCCGTTTATAGATGGCCTCCCTTCTCACCTTACAGCCATCCTCTCATACCGATATGAATTATTTTTTTAACAATAGAGAGAAAGGAAAGGAAAGACAAAAAGTAAGACAACCAAACACAACAATTATCCACAAAAAAGCACAAGGCAAACACACCCAACCTCCGTCTGCAATCCTGCAAAGTACATGACAGAACATAGCAACACATGCATAAAGACTAATAACATTTATGACCTTGCAATAGATTTCCATAAATATACATACCATACCTACAAATATATATACAGTATACATACATATACATTCATATTCATTCATATACCCATCTCCATATCTGCATATATCTACATATACACCCCTGTATCCATTTGCGTGTGGTTGTGAGCATGCATAAGTGAAAAAGTTTCCTCCAATAGAACATTCAATAGCAACTGTGAAGCATCAGAGATCCACCCCCCCAAGGCCCGAGGCAGGCAAAGGGGCAACCAGAGCCCAAGACCCCAAGAAGGACCCAGAGTCCAGAGTCCTCAGGGCCACCCGAACAGGACGAGCCACTCACCAACTCCCCAGATCTGACCAAAGGGGATAACAGGAAAAGCCCCACCAGTGACTATACACAATGACCCCCCGGGGTCAACAGCGACACATTCATAGGCCCCGGCCGGAGCCCGCTACACCGCCGTAGCCCCCGGGCCGGACACCGAGGCCCGGGCACCGGGGGCGCCCACCCATCAGGCCCAGACCCGACCGGACCAGAGGACCCGAGCCCCACCAGGCAGCCACCAGGCCGAGCCGACACACGCCCAAGCGCCCAGTCCCCGACACCAAGGGCCTCAAAATGGCTGCTAGAAAAACATTTTTTCTAGAGACGGTTTTGACGCCCCCTTAAGTGCAGCGCCCCTATGCCTTGCATAACCTGCATAGTGGCTTTTTGCGCCACTGGGTGCAAGATTGTAAATTTTGGAATAACTGCAGTTCTTCCATGCACAATGTTAAATGCTCGGTCAAGGTAAACTGAAATATCCTCCTTGTTAAAAGATATAAGAACGCTGTTTATCAGAGCCATTTATGGTGGGGATGGCGTGCTGTTGACCTCAACTCGGGATGTTGTGAGTCGGTGGGCGGAGTACTTCGAAGACCTCCTCAATCCTACTGGCACATCTTCCACTGAGTAAGCGGAGCCTGGGGACTTTGGGTCGGGCTCTCCAATCTCTGGAGCTGAGGTCACCGAGGTGGTTAAAAAGCTCTGCGGAGGCAGGGCTCCAGGGGTGGATGAGATTCGCCCTGAGTTAATAATAATAATAATAATAAACTTTATTTGTATAGCACCTTCCTACCACCTTCCCTTGTATTGACCAAGGTGCTTAACAGGATAAAAGGATGAATAAACTGGAACAATAAATCAGTGAAAATAGAATAAGAAACAACAGCAATAAAAGAAGGCAATGGAAATAAAAAATGCTACATACTAAAATAACACAAGTAATAAAAGTTACACACTGAAAGCTTTTTTGAACAAGTGGAAATAAAAAGGCAATGGAAATAAAAAATGCTACATATTAAAATACCAAAAGTAATAAAAGTTACACACTGAAAGCTTTTTTGAACAAGTGGGTCTTCAGTCTGGTTTTGAACAGAGTCAGATCAGAGGTGGCACGCAGCTCAAGGGGGAGGCTGTTCCAGGCTTTTGGGCCGGCAACAGAAAATGACCGGTCTCCCCATTGTTTGTACCTTGAGCGAGGCACCTCCAGCAGGTGTTGACTGGCAGAGCGTAAATCTCTGCCGGGCTGATGGGCTTTCAAAAGTTCTGAGATGTACAGAGGAGCAAGTCCATTCAGAGCTTTGAAAACAAACAGGAGCAGCTTGAACTGTATCCTGAACTGAACTGAAGTTCCTTAGGGTTCTGGATGTTGTGGGGTTGTGTTGGCTTACGCGACTCTGCAATATCGCGTGGACATCGGGTGCAGTTCCCTTGGATTGGCAGACCGGGGTGGTGGTTCCCCTATTCAAAAAGGGGGACCGTAGGATGTGTTCCAACTATAGGGGGATCACACTCTTAAGCCTCCCTGGTAAGGTCTATTCAGGGGTTCTGGAGAGGAGGGTCCGTCGGATAGTCGAACCTCGGATTCAGGAGGAGCAATGTGGTTTTCGTGCTGGTCGTGGAACACTGGACCAGCTCTACACCCTCAGCAGGGTCCTGGAGGGCGCGTGGGAGTTTTCCCAACCAGTTTACATGTGCTTTGTGGACTTGGAAAAGGCATTCGACCGCGTCCCTCTGGGGGTTCTGTGGGGGGTACTCCGGGAGTATGGGGTACCAGGCCCATTGATATGGGCTGTTAGGTCCCTGTACGACCAGTGTCAGAGCTTGGTCCGCATTAACGGTAGTAAGTCAGGCTCGTTTCCAGTGAGAGTTGGACTACGCCAAGGTTGCCCTTTGTCACCGATTCTGTTCATAACTTTTATGGACAGAATTTCTAGGCATAACCAAGGTGTTGAGAGGATCCGTTTTGGTGGCCTTAGAATCGCTTCTCTGTTTTTTGCAGATGATGTGGTCCTGTTGGCTTCATCAGATCGTGATCTACAGCTTTCGCTGGAGCGGTTTGCAGCCGAGTGTGATGCGGCCGGGATGAGGATCAGTTCCTCCAAATCCGAGGCCATGGTCTTGAGCCGGAAAAGGGTAGCATGCCCTCTCCGGGTCGGGGATGAGGTCCTGCCCCAAGTGGAGGAGTTTAAGTATCTCGGGGTCTTGTTCACGAATGAGGGAAAACTGGAGCGTGAGATCGATAGGCGGATAGGTGCAGCATCCGCAGTGAAGCGGGCGCTGTACCGGTCTGTCGTGGTGAAGAGAGAGCTGAGTCGAAAGGCAAAGCTCTCAATTTACCGATCGATCTACGTTCCCACCCTCATCTATGGTCATGAGCTTTGGGTTGTGACCGAAAGAACGAGATCTCGGATACAAGCGGCTGAAATGAGTTTTCTCCGCAGGGTGTCTGGACTCTCCCTTAGAGATAGGGTGAGAAGCTCAGTCATCCGGGAGGGACTCGGAGTAGAGCCGCTGCTTCTCCACATCGAGAGGAGCCAGTTGAGGTGGCTCGGGCATCTGGTTAGGATGCCTCCTGGACGCCTCCCTGGGGAGGTGTTCCGGGCATGTCCCACCGGGAGGAGGCCCAGAGGAAGACCCAGGACACGCTGGAGGGACTATGTTTCTCGGCTGGCCTGGGAACGCCTTGGGATTCCCCAGAGGAGCTGCTCTATGTGGCTGGGGAGAGGGAAGTCTGGGCCTCCCTACTTAGGCTGCTACCCCCGCGACCCGACCCCGGAGAAGCGGACGAAAATGGATGGATGGATGGATGGATGTTTATCAGAGCCCAACTGTAATCGGTCTAGACCTGTGCTACTTGTATCTTTGTAGTTGTAGACAGTTTTCTTCTAAATTCCATGAGCCAGTGAGGAATTGAAGGAATTGTATGACTGTTTGAGATGAGTTCTGTGACGGGCAAAGGAGGTTTATCCTTACCCATGCCTGACAAAACTAATGCCCCTTTTCCACCGGTCGGCTCGGGTCGGATGTTACGTCATATGTGCGTCGCAGAGACCCCCTTTCATCCTTTTCCACCGGATATTCCGTGCTAAGCCGCGCGAGATTTCTTGAGATTTTCGGGCTGGTTTCAGAGGGGTACTGAAGCGAGCTCACCCGCTCCGGAAGTGGGAAGGAGGAGACTCGAGCTGTTTTCACGGAAGCGAGGGAAGCTATCACGGCAGGACTTTTACATGAATAACACGGTAAAAACAATTGTTATTTTTTAAATTTATAGCAAAGATGGGTCTTCAGCTGAACGTGTCCTTAATAAAATCACGTACTGCTCAAAACTGCAGGATTTTAAAAAGTAGTTTCGCCACGAGCAACGCGTCGCGCGCGGGCGGCTTTATGTCTTTAAATGTAGCTCAATGAACAGATATAAAATATATTTCATAGCTGACTTTATAGTACGAGGGCTCCTGAGCTTAACCACGCTTATTGTCACGTAGTGGTCAAATATGCTGCATTTAAAGTAGTTTCGCTTTGACTGTTTCCAAAACCTGTGCTTGCACAACGAAAATAAATTATAAAAATTCGAATTTTATTTCAAATAACTCCAACAGGATACATTTAGTATATGAATATGTTGTGATCACACTAGATTTTTTTGAAAAATATCAGCTATGTGGTTTTTGATAGAATTGATAATATGTGACACAAAGTAGAAGGGAGAAAATTAATGGACGTAGCTTGACACATTTATGTCTATAACACATTGAATTTTATTTCAAATAACTCCAACAGGATACAGACAGTATATGAACATGTTGTGATCACACTAGATTTTTTTGAAAAATATCAGCTATGTGGTTTTTGATAGAATTGATAGTATGTGACACAAAGTAGAAGGGAGAAAATTAATGGACGTAGCTTGACACATTTATGTCTATAAAAATTCGAATTTTATTTCAAATAACTCCAACAGGATACAGACAGTATATGAACATGTTGTGATCACACTGTGTTGTTTAAAAAAAAAAAAACAGTTTCTGGACTAAATTAATCACATTTTTCTTTTACAGTCAACAGAAGAAAATCGCCAGAATTCAACAACCTGTGTCATCTTCTGGAGGAAGACGTGAGACACCAGATGGAAATTTGTTACTTCTGTTTGTCACTTCAAACTTTTCCTATTAAACGTTATATTTTCTTAAGTGGTGTCCTCGAACATTCAATTTCCTAAACTTATTTTATAATGTGAAGTGTGTATTGTGTTTAAATCCATACTGGAAGTTAAGAGAACTTTCCATTTGCATTTGACCTTTAAAGAATCATAAGATAAAGATTATTAGAATCTGCTCAACTGTTATTACGTTATAAATTATTTGGTTCTAGGATGAAGTCATACAAAAAAAGTCAAAAATTAAAAGTGGCCAAAGTCCTTTGGACAGTTTAAAGTTAAAGAATTCACAGACCATCCATCTACCATCTACCACCCAGCAGCAACTTTACCAGGGAAACTCTGGCAGTTTCAAAGATCACAGTGTGATGTTTTAAATCAACTTTATTTATAAAGCACATTTTAAAAACCACAGGGTCAACCAAAGTGCTGTACAATAACATAAAAGACAAGTTAATTAAAAACTATAAAAAGCATACAAAAATAAATACATATACCAGTCTTACTGCAGGTGTGTTAACATGCCATAAAAGATAAGATCACGTGTTAAAAGCCAAGGAATAAATGTGTGTTTTTAAATAAGATTTAAAAAGTTTTGAGGACTGTCAGCAGCAACTGCTCAGCTGATCTGAGATCGGGGAGGGCAGGAAGGTTGAAGCAGCTCAGATAAATATGGTTTTGCAACTTTATCAAGCACCTTGTGCATAACTAAATAATAAAATATGCTTTAATACATCTTTATTGTAAAAATACTAAATTGGAAAATACATGGGTTTAAAGAAGGCAACAAGGTAGGATTATGAATTGGGTTTAAAGATTACAGCTCATGAGGTACTCATTATAGCATGACATCTCTTTCACAACATTCTGTCAAAGCCTTTATTGTGTTCTTCTTCTAGTGGTGGCTAGTACTGTAGTAAATAGCTTGAGGGAACACTACTGCCACCATGTGGTAAGACGAGTAGGATTCTGGACCCCGCCCACAGAAGGGGTACAAAAAAGCTGTGGAAACAGAACATAGATGTGACCCGACCCGAACTGAGCCGACCTGAGCCGATCCAACCCGAGCCGAGCCGAGCGGTGGAAAAGAGGCTTATGTCTCACAGTTGGCCTGGAAATGCCTTGGAGTTCTCCCAGAAGAGCTGGAAGAGGTGGCTGTGGAAAGAGATGTCTGGGCCTCCCTGCTCAAGCTGCTGCCCCCATGACCCTACTTTGGAACAAGCGGAAAATGATGGATGGATGTGTGTGTATGTGTGTATGGATGGATGGATGGTTGGTTGGTTGGTTGGTTGGTTGGTTGGTTGGTTGGTTGGTTGGTTGGTTGGTTGGTTGGTTGGTTGGTTGGTTGGTTGGTTGGTTGGTTGGTTGGTTGGTTGGAGTTTGACCTAGACATGTGAGAGTACAGTAGATGAGATGTCCTTTAGGCCCCCTTCACACTGGACAGCCATTTTACTGTTTACTGTAACTAAAAATAGTAGGTTGATTCTTGTGAAGGCAACACGCTCATGTTGACATCCCTCTCTGGTAGTGGTGTCAGAATACATAGATTTAAATCGATATATCGATTAAATGATTAATGATTCAATTATATTGTGGCAAAACTAAAACATCAATTCATATCGTCATCTTTAAAATACGCTTTTATTTTGAAATTCCCAAGGCACGTCTGTGTCACCAGTTCCGTGCGTGGCTGCGCTCTGCGGCCGCCTCAGCAACATGGCAGATGAGGCAGAAAACAAAAATAATGAAATTCACTCTCCTGCTGGATTTAAATCAACACTGTGGAAATATTTTGGATTCTGACAGAAGGACGGCTCAACAGACAAAACTCATGCCGTATGCAACAGGTGCCAGTGTGAGTTCAAATACTCGGGAAACATAACAAATTTGGCCGTTCACCTGAAGAAGAAACACGGCATTGATAGCCATGTTATGTAAGTCAATATCTATTTTTGTTTCTTTATAACTGAAAGGTCATCAAGGCACTTTTAAGTTAACTGGTTTAAAAAATGCACTTAAATATGAGAATTGTGAGACTATATTGAACAGGTCATTTATTTTTATTTTTTCATTAATTAAGAAAAAAATGCTTTTTATTTACATGCCTGGTGCCTGTAATAACAGAAATTAAATGGTTAAATCATATTTGAATTGTTTTTGTAAATTTATTTATATGTAAATGAAATGGGCATTTGATATTGCAATATATCGAGCGCAGACTTGTGAATCAAATAGAACCGAAATCGTATCGTGACAGACTTTGTGATATCGAGAAAAATTGTATTGTCATACAAACAAATCATTATAATATTGTATCATGGTCAAGCTGGTGATTTACACCCCTACTCTGGTCAGTCAATTGCCTGCAGTCCATTGACATCAACTCTTCTACTTTGTACTAAAATCTGCTCACTTGTAACCACAGCATAGTAGGTCTTAAGAACCGAGATTGAAGTGGGTGGGATTAACCAATGGAAAGGTGATGAGCGCCAAGCGAGGCCGAGTCAAGCCAATGGAAAAAGGCCTGATGATGATCTCACTATGATTTACACTGTAAATTAATAGCCATAGTGTGGAAGGCAGGGGCGATTCTACAATTTGACCTTTAAGGGCATTTAGCCCCCAGTACTGACAATGGCTCTTGGCGTGAACAATGCAGTGGCCATGTAAGTTTAATAATAAATTGTTATTTCATTGGGTCAGACAAGTATGTTTGCACTCTTTGCACACATACAAACATTTGGTACTGAAGTACTACAATAGCCTGGTTAAAACCAGACCCTTGTCCTTCACTTTGCTTCGTACTAGGGTCTGGACTTTCTCCATAGAGAACCGATTCTTGCTGGAGGCGTGGCCGCTGCTGAGGTTACCCAATCGTTAACATTTGGCCGTGACGTATGTTGCGCGGAGCTGCGTAGGAAGGCGAGGGCCAGGCTATATGGCAAGCCCTTTTAACATTAAATCGGATTCACAGCACTTACAGGCTAACTGTTCAGATAAACAGCTCAGAAACCACTCGGTGGATATTTTTTCTGCTACCAGTGTGTAATTATATGGCTTTAATTTACTAGCTGTTGGCCTGGATGAAACATTTGAGATAAAATTCGATTTTTTATAATTTATTTTCGTAGCGCCCCCGAGGCTGTTTGGAAAAAGTCAAACCGAAACAATTTAAATCTAGCAGATTTGACCATTTTGTGAATTGATTAAGGAACGGTTAAGCTCAGGAACCCTTGTGCTATAACGTCAGTTAAGAAATATATTTTTTCTCAGCAAAGAAATAATAGTTTTTACCGTGTTTTCTTGTAAATTCCTTCGTGCCGGCAGCCATTTTAAGCAGGGCAAACTGCGCATGAAATCGACGTCGTTCAAAACTCCGCCTTCTGTTCAGGAACCCTTGTGCTATAACGTCAGCTAAGAAATATATTTTTTTCTCAGCAAAGAAATAATAGTTTTTACCGTGTTTTCTTGTAAATTCCTTCGTGCCGGCAGCCATTTTGAGCAGGGCAAACTGCGCATGAAATCGACGTTGTTCAAAACTCCGCCTTCTGTTCTCTGATTGGTCCGGCCAAAAATCTGCCAGCGAAATCCTTCTGAATGGGAGAAGTCCCAGATGGAGCAGTGAAGGGAAACTAGATTGAGCAGAGCTGCGTAGGAAGGCGAGGGCCAGGCTAGTACTACAATGTAATATTCAAATACATAAAGCAAACACTGTACACAATTTCCATTCATAAATATCCCAGAAATAATTGTAAATTAATTAATGATGCATCACCACTTTGCCCACTGCAAAATATCATTGCATTGAAAATTGCCATTTGAAAAAAAATGTTGATAATGAGTCTCCCCACATCAATATGGTTAAAAACAGGGCTGAACAATTAATTGCATTTGCAATAATATCGCAATACGATTAAACAAGATTTTCTAATCGCAAAGGCCGCAATTTGACTGGTCATGTGATTTGGATACATGACTTGCGAGTGAGCGGATTGGATCAAAGCAAAGCATGGAGCGGGAGAAGTCAACACTTCATTTTAACCGGTTGCACAATGACGTCAGGCTCGACAGAAGCTGACATGTTTCTTTTTTCATTCAACCTTCATTTAGACCGGTTAATCCCATTGTCTGAAAGTTTGGTAGCAAAGATGGGCAACACGTCCGTTGGTTGGAATTATTTTGGCTGTAAAAAAGACGACGCTGCACAACGACATGTATTATGCAGAACCTGCCTTGCTGCTGTTGCTACCTCTCGAGGTAACACCGCAAATCTTTATCTACACTTAAAAAATACCACAAAGCCATTCACTATAGTTGCATGGCTAGAATGACCACGACCAGTGTTTCAGCTTAAAGTAAGCAAAGTACCAGCTGACAGGAATCATTGACCGAACGGTTCGAAGATACGGTACACTGCTTGGCCCAAAAAGTTGCCACAAAAAAAAAAAAGGTCACACTAATATTTCGTTGGATCGCCTTTAGCTTTGATTACAGCATGCATTCACTGTCATTGTTTCGATAAGCTTCTGCAATGTCACAAGTTGTTTGCTTTATTGGAATCTCTGCTTTAAATAAATCTGACATTGTTTATTATAAAACAGATTGATTTATTGCTTCTGTTTGTTGAAAAATACTTGAGAAGATATTTTTTTAAATCGCGTTTTAAATCGCAATTGCAATTTATAGAAAAAAAATTGCAATTAGTTTATTTTCCAAAATCGTTCAGCCCTAGTTAAAAATATACCATCGTCTTGACTACTATTGTTGTTTGTTTGTTTGTTTGTTTGTTTTTATCCTGGTTCATCTTGCTCTCTCTCCTGGGCTCCCTCCCTATACTCCTTGTGCTATTAAGCAAAAAGTAACGTCAAGAATTTATAATTCCAAGAAGTACAGGCCAGGTTACATTCCTCAACATATATATATATATATATCAGAGGTGGGGACTCGATTCACTTGACTTGGACTCGAGTCTGACTCGAGTCATTAATATTAAGACTTTAGACTTGACTTGAAAAAATGTTCAGAGACTTGTGACTTGACTTTGACTTTTACACCAATAACTTGGGACTTGACTTGGACTTGAACCTGTTTACTTGAAAATACTTGATATTTTACCCTAAATCTAAAGTTTAAAACACATTATTAATATGTGTTGATTTTCACTCATTCCGTATTAACAGACGCACAATGTCACTCTTTGAACTAGCCGATACGCGGCCACATGGTTCACGCAGCTCTCAATAGTTCCAAACAGCCCATCATCGCTGTGTCAGTTTGAGTGGCTACTGGTGCGACATAATGCAAAAACAAAAACAAAAAACACTTCAGAAACGCAGAGAATGAACTACGTTCAATGCTGGAACTGCTGATGTTTGGAACTATTTCGGCTGCATGACCCACGCGACTTCCGCATTCCGTTCTTTCTATGGGAGTGTCGCAACTCTCTCTTTACACGGCTCTAGTCCCTCTGTTTTTCCACACCCCGTACATATGTGTGTGTGAGCTGCAGCGCAACCAATCAAATTAACAAGATTTTTAAAAATCGGCAGAACAAACAAAAAAACGAGAGACAAAATCAAAACAAAAAAACGCTCAAGGCATCTTTATTTTTATCAGTGTGCAAATGAATAGAGCAGAAGAAGAGGTCACTGCACCCTTTTCAGATCCAGTCACCTCAAACAGCTGCTTTGGATCCAGCATTTTCTCTGTTGTGGGTGGAACACCATGTGTTGGGCAGTCGAGACATGAAGACAGAGGTGACACAAAAAGTTAAAGGTAAAGACTATTTAGTGTACTTTTTCCCAGTGTATTTTTATTTATTTATTTTTTATTTATTTATTTATTTATTGTCTAAAATTGTAATAAGGGCTCTTTTGCTGCTGTTAATTTGATGTTTTCTCAGATCTGATCCTGGAAGATGCTGCAGATCCTGCAAAGTCAGTGCAACCCGTGACTCCTGGTGATGAAGATCAAAAGGAAAGGTGAAAATGGAGGACTGTTTGCTGCTTACTGTAAGAGGCAGAAGAAGAATGTGCAGACCAGTCCAGCACTACAGCTAAGTCACCACCTGGATATTGCTGATGGACAGAACACCCTCTTGTTCTGGACAATGAACATGCAGACTCTTCCTTCCCTGTTTCGTGTGGCCACCAGAGTTTTGACAGTGCCTGCTTGCAGTGCTCCAGTGGAGCCAGTTTTCAGCTATGGTGGCATCATTTTACTGCCTCATCATGCACAAATGACAGACAGACTTTTGACCAGTTTGGTCTTTTGCAAATGCAATGCAGAATAGTTAACTGAAATATCTTAAATTGCAGACTCCTGTTAATTGTTCAGCTCATGTATTTGTTTTGTTTGTCTTGTGTCACTCACACATGGACACATACAAACACATGTTCACTCAGTGACCAAATGAGAGAGGAGAGGGGAAAATGCTGTTATAAATCCTTGTATCATACTGTGGAAATGTGAGTACTTTTTGTCTGAACATGGAGTTCTATATTTGTCTTTTTCACTGAATGTTCTGGAAAATTATAGTTTAAAGTATGACTGTTCTTGCAGCTTTAACTGAACTGTGCAATATAGAGGTGCAAGTAAAAAAATACTTTGTATGTTCAGCTGCACATGTTTGATCAAGATTTGAAATAAATACAGGTTTAAAAAAGAATACGTGGTCTATTATTTACATTTAACATACAATTGCAACACTGTTAAAAAAGACTGAAATTCCAAGTTTTAGACCTGGGACTTGACTGATGTCTGTCTTGACTTGACTTGAGACTTGACTCGGGACTTGAGGATAAAGACTTGAGGCTTACTTGAGACTTGCAAAACACTTGACTTGGTCCCAGCTCTGACATATACAGTATATATATATATATATATATATATATATATATATATATATATATATATATATTAATGGTGTCGAAATTAGCGCGTTAATTATTTGCGTTATTTTATTTATTATGACGCGTTAAAATAAAATAACGCAACGATTATTTTGAAAAGCTCCCCCCGGATGCCGACCTCACTTCCGGTTTCCGCTTGCTAACGCTGTTAGCGAAAGCACCGTACCTGCACTCACATGCGATCACTGGACTTCTGCTAGCAATGATAACTATTTGGGTGTCACGGCTCACTTTATTGATGACAGCTGGAGCCTNAGTACCAATCACCTTTCTATTCACATTCAAAGAAAAGTAGCTTAATATGTGCAACACAAAAAAATAACTACGGTAGTATGTAGGCCTACATATAAAGCGGCAGCATAAAGTAGGGTAACCAACTTCTTCCTTTCTAACCATGGTCTAAGAAACGTAGTGCAGCTGAAGTGAACTTTTAAGGAAAATAAATTACTAGCTAATATGCAATGATAATAATAATGGCTGCTTCTTACCAATGCCCAAGCCTACATAAAGCAATATGATCATCATCCATCGTGTTTGTTTGTTTGTAGCTTAAACTATCCAATTTAGACTCCAGTAGTGGGCTATGTCTACTGTAATGTTAGCCAGTTATAGGGTCAAGAGACAAAAATGCAACATTAAGGCACATAGTACAAACAACATTCAGGGACTGTTTCTATGAGAACCATTATCAAATATTTTAACATGTTCTATTTTAACTTAATTAGCCAAACCTTTACATTTTACTGCTGGGAACGAAAACACTGAGCTGAGCTGTCTAACATCTGCAGAACACTCACATGTATTTTAATTAAATGAGGCAGTCATGGAGGCGTCAACAACTGACATGATGCAAACAGTCAGATCACTCCGCCCACCTGGAAATGTAACCCAGAGTGAACTAACCTCGGACAAACAAGCAAGATGACAGTAATTGTAGAGGTAGTGAAGCTCACAAACCGTGTTTCCATCTATTTTCAATTCGAATTTTAAGCGAATTTTTGAAATTTTGCAAAAATGTAAATAAAAATTAATGTGAATCACAAGTGTTTCCATCAACTGGCTTGAAGCGCATCCACCAGGCCACGCAAAGCGGCATTACGTCAGACGTCAGCGTGGCATGTCTACAGTAAACAGGAAGTAGCGGTTGAAAACAGGACCCGACCACACATCTCGGCAAAATGGAGAGAATATTTCAGGAATGTGTTGCTATCGGGCAAGTTGTATTTATTCTGTCATGCCAACTAGTTTTAGCGATGTTACATGTTGTCCGGAGACAAAGTCATGTGACGTAAATGTTCGCTACGTCAGAACTGTGTCGGCAAATCTGTTTCCATCTCTCGTTTTGTGCATCGGCTCTGATTCAAAAAACCCAAAAACCAACTCAAGCGAGCGTATCAACTTTTTGGCGAATTAGAGGAAGTTAATTCGAATCGTGCCGTTTCCATTCAGCTTTTCTGATGCGATACTTCAAAATGCACATCAAGAAACCTTGATGGAAACACGGCTACAGTGTTACCTGAGGCATTTGTTGACATATCAGAGTCAGAGTCAGAGAGTCTTTATTGTCATTTGCACCACATGTGGTACATGTGATGAAATGAGATTATGTACACAGGGTCCCAGTTACATCCAACAACATGCAAGAGAAAAACAGTAATAACACTTAGGATTAACTAAGAAAAACATCAGCTAGTAATACACTAAGCCCTAATGTAGTAGAAAAACATCATTATAAACAGCAGCACGAACACGAGTCTGTATGAGCAGATGGTCACAGATGAACACAGCAACAAGAAAACAGATCAGCATCAGCATGATGTGATATTTTGCAGTGTTTATTCATATTGATTATTTATTCATGAGTCTAACAGCCTCAGGGTAGAAGCTGTTCCTCAGTCTAGTGGTTCTACATTTAATGCTCCTCAACCTCCGTCCTGAGGGGAGTGGAGCAAAGAGTGAGTGTGCTGGGTGAGTGGGGTCTTTCATGATGCAAGTGGCTCTTTTCCTGCATCTGGAGGTGTAAATGTCTGTGATGGTGGGGAGACTGACTCCAACAGACTTCTGTGCAGCCTTCACCACTCTCTGTAGAGCTTTCCTCTCTGCAACTGTGCAGCCTCCATGCCACACATTGATGCTGGAGCACAGGATGCTCTCCACTGCACACCTGTAGAAGGAGGTGAGGACTGGGCTGCTCAGACCAGCTCGTCTCAGCCGTCTGAGGATATCAGATATCAGCCAACATTAAGGCAAAGAAGACAGGCAAAACATAAATAAATTCAAAGATACTAATAACTGAAAGTTATGCACCATAACTCATGTTCCCTGAAGGAAGGGAACGAGGTGCAACATAAATGCTATGGGAATTGCGCCCCCGCACGATTACCTGAAGGAATACAATCACGCCTTTACGGCAGGGACGTCAGCGTCACACCAGAGACCCCGCCCTCTGGGTATTTAAGGCGCTGACGCCCATCCATCATTCTCCAAAATGCACTTCACCGAGCTTTCAGCATTGAAAGGGCCAGGTATGTTGCACCTCGTTCCCTTCCTTCAGGGAACATGAGTTATGGTGCATAACTTTCAGTTCCCTTATCAGTCATGTCACTCGGTGCAACATAAATGCTATGGGAACGTAATTCAATCACGCCCTTGAAATGCTCAGTAAAATGCATGCTAGTGTGAACGTCCGCCTTTATTCAGCAGGCATCCCAAGGCTGCTTTCTACTGTGTGTTAGAAAGGACAGCCTGAGTGACATCACACGCAGTAACATCCAAACTGTAATGCTTTGCAAACATGTTCGTTGAGCTCCAGTTCGCAGTAGCACAGATGTCTGCAACTGGTACACCCTTGAACAGTGACCACGAGGTGGCCAAGCCCCGAGTGGAGTGAGTGCGCACTCCAGAGGTCACCTGTTGACCTTTGCTACTGTACGCCCTTTTTATGGCCTCAGTCACCCAGTGTGAGAGGCCCTGCTTTGATAGGGCCTTTCCTGTAGCTGGTGCAGCAAAGCACACAAACAGTTGATTTGTTTTTCTCCATTCAGCTGTTCTCTGCATGTAAGCGCTTAAAGCTCTCACAGGGCAGAGAGCCTTCAGCCTTTTCTGTTCCTGAGTGAGGACAGGAGCAGGTGGAAAAGAAGAGAGATCAAAGTCCAGACTTCTGGGGTTCAAAGTCAAGACCTTGGGGATATACGCAGGATTAGGCCTTAGGGTGACCTTTGACCCGTCAGGGGCAAACCTGGTACACATTGGGTGTACGGACAAAGCATGGAGGTCACCCACACGTTTCGCCGAGCAAAGAGCCAGGAGTAGAGCGGTCTTATAAGATAATAAATCTATCTTAATGTCGCTCAGTGGTTCGAATGGGGGATCACAGAGAGCCCCCAAGACCATACTAAGATCCCATCCAGGGGTCAAGATCCTACTGGGGGGTCTCTTTCTCAGCACGCCCTTCATAAATCTTATTATGAGCGGGTGCGCGCCAGGCGTCCTACTCCCCCAGCCCTCGTGACAAGCTGAAATAGCTGATAAAAACACCTTAATGGTTGAGAAAGAACGACCTTTCTCCAGCAGGTCCTGAAGAAAGGTGAGGAGCTGGGCCAAGTCACATGAATAAGAAATAATATTTCTTTCCGTGCACCAAGCTTAAAAAATACGCCATTTCCGGGCGTAGAGAGACTGTGTTGACATAGCTCGTGCGTTTTGAATGGTATTTACCACGTTCTCGGGCAGGCCTGAGGCCACCAGTTTGTTCCTCTCCGCCACCAAGCTAACATTAGCCATAGTTCTCAGCCTAAGTGGCGAGATTGTTCCTTCTGGTGACGTGGAGGGTCCCTGGAGAGGAGCAGGTGGTGGAACCAGCTCTCCCTCAAGGGCCCTGATTTCTGCGGTCCCTTGAAGGCCAACCACGTTAGGGAGAGGGCCTTCCTGCAGATGTACTGCCATACTACTCTAATCGAGAGTGTTTGGAGGCAGAAGCAATCTGCTGTCATTATTAGACAAAAGCGGAACAGAATGTCTGTTTTTCCTCTTTTTGTTGGGAGTCATGGTTCGGAGGGGTTGCAAGTTTTGTATACGAGCAGATCTCCTGACTCCAGCCCGTTTCCTGGTTGGGTCTGGTTTACTGGACTCCGGCCTCATCAGAGCCCTGGAGCCTGACAAACCTCCGGGGAGTTGTGTTTCCCCCGGTGGGGGGTGTTGTTTAAGAGCAGAGCTGAGTCAGTGCAGCGAGCGTGGTTACAAGCTGCAGGATCACTGCTTGAGCATGGCGTGTGTGTGTCGCCCACTGAGGATAAGGGGACAGCTTCAGCATGAGGATGTGGAGTGATGATCCTTTGTGTTAAGCAGACTTTAGATTGGTTAGTGACAGAAAGTTCAGTCCTCTTCGATTAAAGGGAAGAGGAGTCTGATTTAGCCCTGGTGCCATTTCTGTTCTGCACTGAGTGTTTACACACGCTGCAGTTTCATCACAACTGTCTTTGTGAACGTGTGATACTGGTGTTGGCCTGCGGGCTTCTGCCGTGACCCCCCGTCACTTACTGGCATCCGTTGAATAGGTGGCCAGGAAGGTGGGTTATCAGATTCTGTCGGCGCGCACCCCTGGAGCGCGGACGTGTCACGGGTTTGTTTGATTTGTGTATTGCCGGCCCCGTGGTTTACAACGGAGCGGGGACTGGAACACGTGACCCGCCTCACCTGTCTCTGTGAGGACTGACGGGCCTGCTTGCAGGTGCCTCTGGGCCTGTCTGTTGCAGATAGACCCGAGGCACCCTGCTGGGGTTTATTGATTAGGCTAACACCCCGTGAGCCGCGAGGGAGGGGGGAATGATGGCCCCCGCCTTTCATATCGGTCGGAAGAATAGAGGGGACCGTGCTGCTGATGTTACTGTGTTTGTTGTTGTCGTTGTTGTTGTTGTTTTGTTTTTTTGAGTCAAGAAACAGAGAGGGGCTATTTTTTTAGCTTTATTCGTGCTTATGTGTAACGACATATTTGACTTTATGTCACTCACAGCAGAGAAGACATGATTCGTGCATGAAACAAAGTCACCAAGTTTTTGTACCGTGCTACAAACTAAGTCTGGACGTGAAAAGGTCATTTCCCGTACCGCTTGGGCGGGTGATCCTGTAAAGTCAAGAAGCGGGCCTGGTTCATCAGGCACGCTTCTGTCTGGTGTCCCGATTCGCCAAGGAGGCCCTGTGTCGGACCGCCTGGCGGGGAACAAATCTGTTTTTACTCCAGGGTGTTCGGTCCGAGGTGGGCCTGGCGGTGGTCTCTGCCGGTGCTCGGCCTCGTATGCCGGCCGCTTTTGCGGTGGGGCACGTGTGGCTGAGTGGTGTCGAGGCTGCGGGGCTCTGCTCCCAGCTGACTCCCTGGGGGGTGCGAAGGCTCTTCTGGGGATGCCTACCCGGAGAGCCTTAGCCTGTTTGCGCCTCTGGTCCAGCCTGGTTTGTTTTCGATCCAGAGCTTTTCCAAACAGTCCCGTCGGTTCTATCGAATGGAGGAGAAAAGGAATTATTTGTCCCTTCGGGAGGTCAGTTAGGGTCATCCACAGATGGCGTTGTGCAATGACCACCTCAGCCATGCCTCTGCCTTGTGCAACATCTGCTGTCCCCATCATGCAGAGCACAAAGTCTGTTGCCCTGCGGGCTTCATCCAGCATGTCGGCAGCAGCTTGCTTGTCTATCGTTACCCGGAGCTCCAGCAGTTTTTCAGCCAGGTATGCTTGCATCATGGCGGACGCGTTCATTGCGCGCGCCGCGAGGCCCTGAGCTCTGTAGCATTTCTCGAGCAAAGAAGCCGAGGCTCGACAGGCTTTGCTGGGGAGAGTTGGTTTTGTCCCGGATGACTTGGGAGCCAGATGAGACGCCAGCGTGTCCTCCATTTGAGGCACATTGGCTATACCCGCTTCATTCATCCCATCCACGTCGAGGAACTGCGAGAGCGGCAGCAGCATGGGAGCTCTGGGCTGAGACCAGGTGCGAGTCAGCTCTGTGAGGAAATCAGGAAAGATGGGCATCCTTTGCCTCGTGGAGGCCTGCTGCTTCGAATAAAAATAATTTCCTGCCAACCTCGTGACCTGTTGACGAGGTGGAGGCTCCGGCCATGGGATCTGCAACGCGTCCGCTGCTCTGTGACACAAGTCGAACAGAGCAGGGATGGAAAAGTCAGTCTCCGGGAGCACAGGCGCCGGGATGCGGGAGAGGTCTTCTCCCTGTTCCTCGTATTCAACGTCGGCGTCATCCGCAGAAAATTCACCTGAGGCTGAAATCGAGATCTCGTCCTCGTTCATCATGCCTCGAGTGTCGAATTCGACTGTCAAGTCCACCATGGGAGCCAGCACATCTGGGCTGTCGCCCCATTCGACTCAGGTGCTGTCATCCAGAGCCATGCTCTCGAGCTCCGGCGTGGGAGTGAGAGGCTCAGTAGTGTCGGGGTCTGCTGGCGCCGCAGCGGCGCCCATGGCCTTGACGACGAAGTCCGCCCGGTGCCTCCTCACCACCTCCAGCATCTGGCTGCAGTGTGGGCAAGAGTCGGGCACGTCCTGCGCCATCTTCGCGTGCAACATTCCCAGGCAGAGAGGACAGGCCTCATGGGTGTCCGTCGCAGAGAGGGAAAAACCGTACCCGCTATGGCAGGCATGCTAGGTTGGGCTTGCCGTCCTGATGGTCTTTTTTGGAAGTCTTGTCTTTCGCTTTCCTTTCTCCGGAGGCATGTCCGAGATAAGACGAGCGAGTCCTTCCAAAATCCTTTTTATTTTTATTTGAGACGTCTCCTCTGTCGCGTCGCTTTCGCTGGCTAGCCTGCTACGAATTAGCAGAGGTAGCGGTGTGACGCAGTTCGCGCCGTCGAGCGAAGCAGTCTGCGGAAATAGGAGAAGAAATAACTTTGGGGTTAGGGAAAAATGTGCCGGACTAGCTTTCGCTAGCCCAGCAGTACGCAGGAATAATTCTCTGTACGCCCTGTGTAGGGAGCAAGCTCACCTCTGGTCGAGCGATGAAGCAACAGAGAAGTCCCGCGAAGAGAAAGTTCAGGTTTAAGCGAGGTGAAGGGCAATAAGAGAACGATGGATGGGCGTCAGCGCCTTAAATACCCAGAGGGCGGGGTCTCTGGCGTGACGCTGACGCCCCTGCCGTAAAGGCGTGATTGAATTCCTTCAGGTAATCGCGCGGGGGCGCAATTCCCATAGCATTTATGTTGCACCGAGTGACATGACTGATAAGGGAACTTAAAATACTTACTGTAATAGCTGTTTTCATGACGCAGAGAGACACAGGGTAAGAACTTACATTGAAATTCAGTTTGTAAGATTAAATTTTACATTACACAACCTATTAAACACTCTGTACAAAATCTGTTTAGGGAACTGATCGTAGCAAACAAAGACTACAGTTATGCAACCAGAAGTTGCAACACATATCTACATATAAAACACACAAAACCAAGCACAACTAGATTAACATTAGATTAACATTTAATTTAACCATTAAGAAATGCAAATATGACAAAAAGCGGAGGACTTACATTTACCTTCTTACTAACAAACATTGGTAGTTCCCGTTTATCACTGTTGTTCTCAGCTGCTCATGAGCTGCTATTCTTTACCTTTTACATTTTTCCAGACATCATTTAGTTTTTTAAATGGAATAAACTGTATTTCACTCTCCAAACTCTCAGGGTAATGTGTGTCTGAATTGTATGTTCCCCACTTACAAAGTTCAATCATTTTTTCTGATGATTTGCCAAAATCCCATTGACCGCATAGCGTACATAATGCAATGTTCGTAATGGAGCGTTTATGATGCATCCCTTACAATGTTTTCAGAGGAAAAGGGGGTGCAGCTTCTGCAGGTAAGGGGTGTTCACTTCAGGACAAATTGAGGTCACCGATTGATCAGTTGTTGAGGAGCCTACTGGATTGAATGACAGGTGGCATTGAGGATCCGACTCATGCAACAACAAAAAAATCATAGATTTTACTGGCCCGTTTAAGATAGTCCATATTTATTCCAAAATTATTCAATATTTTTTTGGATGTAAGGTTTGATAACTGGGTTTCCTTACAAAATTGTCATGATGGTTGCTTAATTTTTCAGGGATACAGAGTTAAAATTTGGGAGTGCTTGAGCACTCCCCAAAATGAGGCTAAAATTGCCACTGATAGAATGTCTGCAGGAAATCCCCATAATGTGTGATAGAACATGATAGGCCCACAATGGTTTTGAACATGGTTTTGTAGCGAGGTCATTGAGAATTATCATCATCATCATGACTCTCCTCCATGGGGAAGTGTGGTGGCAGCAGTTGCAGTTTATCCAGAGTCTTAGGGATTTTGAAACAAGAAACAACTGCCGGCGTTTAATTCTTGGCAATTGCCAAAATCTGGTTGTCTCAATCCCTGGGTGCAAGCAAGACTCTGAGAAATTGTGGTAAAAAATAAAAACGATGTATTAACCCATCCATCCATCCATCCATCCATCCATTTTCTTCCGCTTATCCGGGGTCGGGTCGCGGGGGTAGCAGCCTAAGTAGGGAGGCCCAGACTTCCCTCTCCCCAGCCACTTGGAGCAGCTCCTCTGGGGGAATCCCAAGGCGTTCCCAGGCCAGCCGAGAAACATAGTCCCTCCAGCGTGTCCTGGGTCTTCCTCTGGGTCTCCTCCCGGTGGGACATGCCCGGAACACCTCACCAGGGAGGCGTCCAGGAGGCATCCTAACCAGATGCCCGAGCCACCTCAACTGGCTCCTCTCGATGTGGAGAAGCAGCGGCTCTACTCCGAGTCCCTCCCGGATGACTGAGCTTCTCACCCTATCTCTAAGGGAGAGTCCAGCCACCCTGCGGAGAAAACTCATTTCAGCCGCTTGTATCCGAGATCTTGTTCTTTCGGTCATAACCCAAAGCTCATGACCATAGATGAGGGTGGGAACGTAGATCGATCGGTAAATTGAGAGCTTTGCCTTTTGACTCAGCTCTCTCTTCACCACGACAGACCGGTACAGCGCCCGCTTCACTGCGGACGCTGCACCTATCCGCCTATCGATCTCACGCTCCAGTTTTCCCTCATTCGTGAACAAGATCCCGAGATACTTAAACTCCTCCACTTGGGTAAGGACCTCCTCCCCGACCCGGAGAGGGCACGCTACCCTTTTCCGGCTCAAGACCATGGCCTCGGATTTGGAGGAACTGATCCTCATCCCGGCCGCATCACATTCAGCTGCAAACCGCTCCAGCGAAAGCTGTAGATCACGAGCTGATGAAGCCAATAGGACCACATCATCTGCAAAAAACAGAGAAGCGATTCTAAGGCCACCAAAACGGATCCTCTCAACACCTTGGCTGCGCCTAGAAATTCTGTCCATAAAAGTTATAAACAGAATCGGTGACAAAGGGCAACCTTGGCGGAGTCCAACTCTCACCGGAAACGAGCCTGACTTACTGCCAGCGATGCGGACCAAGCTCTGACACCGGTCGTACAGGGACCTAACAGCCCATATCAAAGGGCCTGGTACCCCATACTCCCGGAGTACCCGCCACAGAACCCCCCGAGGGACGCGGTCGAATGCCTTTTCCAAGTCTACAAAGCACATGTAAACTGGTTGGGCAAACTCCCACGCACCCTCCAGGACCCTGTTGAGGGTGTAGAGCTGGTCTAGTGTTCCACGACCAGGACGAAAACCACATTGCTCCTCCTGAATCCGAGGTTCGACTATCCGACGGACCCTCCTCTCCAGAACCCCTGAATAGACCTTACCAGGGAGGCTTAAGAGTGTGATCCCTCTATAGTTGGAACACACCCTACGGTCCCCCTTTTTGAATAGGGGAACCACCACCCCAGTCTGCCAATCCAAGGGAACTGCCCCCGATGTCCACGCGATATTGCAGAGTCGCGTAAGCCAACACAACCCCACAACATCCAGAGCCCTAAGGAACTCAGGACGAATCTCATCCACCCCCGGAGCCTTGCCACCGCGGAGCTTTTTAACCACCTTGGCGACCTCAGCACCAGAGATTGGAGAGCCCGACCCAAAGTCCCCAGGCTCCGCTTCCTCAGTGGAAGACGTGCCAGTAGGATTGAGGAGGTCTTCGAAGTATTCCGCCCACCGACTCACAACATCCCGAGTTGAGGTCAACAGCACGCCATCCCCACCATAAATGGTGTTGGTCGCGTACCGCTTTCCCCCCCTGAGACGCCGGATGGTGGACCAGAATCGCCTCGAAGCCGTACGGAAGTCATTCTCCATGGCCTCTCCGAACTCCTCCCACGCCCGAGTTTTTGCCTCAGCAACCACCCGAGCCGCATGCCGCTTGGACTGCCGGTACCTATCTGCTGCTTCCGGGGTCCCACAGGCCAAAAAGGCCCAATAGGACTCCTTCTTCAGCTTGACAGCATCCCTCACCGCCGGTGTCCACCACCGGGTTCGAGGGTTGCCACCACGACAGGCACCAACAACCTTGCGGCCACAACTCCGATAAGCTGCCTCGACAATAGAGGCGCGGAACATGGCCCACTCGGGCTCAATGTCCCCCGCCTCCCTCGGAACGTGTTCAAAGCTCTCCCGGAGGTGGGAGTTAAAGCTCCGTCTTACGGGAGACTCTGCCAGACGTTCCCAGCAGACCCTCACAATACGTTTGGGTCTGCCAGGTCTGACCGGCATCCTCCCCCACCATCGGAGCCAACTCACCACCAGGTAGTGGTCAGTTGACAGCTCCGCCCCTCTCTTCACCCGAGTGTCCAGGACATGCGGCCGCAGATCAGATGAGACGACAACAAAGTCGATCATTGAACTACGACCTAGGGTGTCCTGGTGCCAAGAGCACATATGGACACCCTTATGCCTGAACATGGTGTTCGTTATGGACAATCCATGACGAGCACAGAAGTCCAACAACAGAACACCACTCGGGTTCAGATCAGGGGGGCCGTTCCTCCCAACCACACCCCTCCAGGTCTCACTGTCATTGCCCACGTGAGCGTTGAAGTCCCCCAGCAGAACAAGGGAGTCCCCAGGAGGCGCACCCTCCAATACCCCCTCCAAGGACTCCAAAAAGGGTGGGTAATCTGCGCTGCCGTTTGGCGCATAGGCACAAACAACAGTCAGAGCCCGTCCCCCCACACGTAGGCGAAGGGAGGCTACCCTCTCGTTCACCGGGGTGAACCCCAACGTACAGGCACCAAGATGGGGGGCAACAAGTATGCCCACTCCTGCTCGGCGCCTCTCACCAGGGGCAACTCCAGAGTGGAAGAGTGTCCAACCCCTCTCAAGGAAACTGGTTCCAGAGCCATGCGTTGAGGTGAGTCCGACTATTTCTAGCCGGAACCTCTCAACCTCACACACTAGCTCAGGCTCCTTCCCCACCAGAGAGGTGACATTCCATGTCCCAATGGCCAGCTTCTGTAGCCGAGGATCAGACCGCCAGGGTCCCCGCCCTCGGCCACCACCCATTCCACATGTATTAACCAAAATGATAAAATAAAAATGCTGACGGGGCAGCCAACTCTATTTACAAAACCCTGGAATACGAACTGGAGGCAAGGGCTAGATGTAGCAGGGATTGAGACTGTGTAGACATTACACTTAATGCTCCGCTGCCTGAGAACCAGGAGGCTCAAACATTTAAAGAATGACACTAATTACAGGATACCAAACACCTGGTGAGGGGACAAACAGGTGAGTGGGGCGGGCACAGATTCCCACAGCAATAGCATCACAGTAGCACGGCAGGATCCCGATGATGGTGATATATGCTGAGTACTGAGTTTCTCAGACCACAAGCACCTTCACACAGACACAAATTATCTAAATTTGCTGTGATTCAGCCACATTCTAATAACTTGTGGACAGTAATGTCGTTATCCTGTGAGAAGTGGGCCTTAGACAACTTTATTTTTAATCCTAGAACCAAAAGTGCTCACTACCTTCTGAACCTTGACAAATAAAACAAACAAAATATACAACACAAAAATAACAAATAAAAATAAAAACAAATAAATGCCCAATTTTTTTGTTGCCGTCAAAACATGACGTGCCACATCAGTAGATGCTAGGCTAGGCTAATAAGTTAAATTGAGTAAGACTGAAGCGTGTGAACAACCTTCGGCATTCACAGCATCTTGGCTTGTGGTAGAAGAATTGTATGGACCAGTCAATTCATCTGACATTAGTCAAAAACGGCAATAAAAAACATTTGTCGGACCTGATTGGTTCATGTGCAAACGATGACGGTGACTCAAAGGGGGGTTCGTCTTTGCAGCCTCACTTCTCATACACAGTGTGAATGGGCGCATTGCGCTAACATAAGACCTCCTCTTCTATTTATCAAAACTAAATCACGATCACTCAACTGGGCATCAACTTTGTGTGTAATAAATGTGAGGTGAGAGCGTGTGCACGTGTCCTGAGCCTGCTCCTCTGTTCAGTTGTAACCCAGAGCAGCGTTTTCATTTTCCTGTCATAAGGCGTATTGATTTCCCTCAGCCTTGCAGCGACACACACACATATCCGCTGATCCTTTAAGTCATGCACACAGACTCACACACATGCACACAATGATATGCTCTTGTGTACACATATTTTGTGTGTGCACTTGTTCCTAGTTCGTCTCTGCCAGATCAGGAATGTTGCGTTCAAAGGCAGCCCTGTTGGAGTGAGATTACTTTCCACATATGGTCCTCGCCATGTCACGGAGTGTGTGTTTGTGCAGCCTGGCAGGTGCTCTCTCTCTCAC
>JBBPBX010024468.1:17339-31221 GCA_038048925.1 Garcialebias charrua
GAGCAAACCATGCTTTCTAGTTATTATATTGCTTGAAAGTAGGGGTGGGCGATATGGCTCAAAAATTATATCGTGATATTTCAGAGCATTATCACGATAACAATAAATTTCGTGATATAACAATTTTTTTTAGTTATTTGACAAAATTAACTTAACATGTTGCTTTGCAGTATTATACAACATTTAAAAAAACAAGGGGTACTTTTACTGAAATTACTTTATTTAGTAAAGTATTCAGTCTCCAAGTATAAAAAAAATAAAATAAAAATGATCTGTTATTTAGATTGGAAAAGTCTGCACAAAATATAGATCAACAAAATCCACCACAAAAACTAAAGTGCAGGTGTAGTTTCCTAAAACAACTAAATAAAACGAATCTTAAAATCTGTTGATCATAAATTAAACTTACAACAAAATATATGTTGTCTCGTGTGACTGTGCTTTCGCTGATAGAGTTTTTGAGACTTTATCATGGAGTGTCCTCAGGCAATCTTTGATAAATTCTTTTTTTGAATATCACAAATGATACCTACTGTGCTTTTCCTTTTTCCATATCTGTTTTGCTCTTCATCCATGATGGATGAGAGATGGCCGCGCTGACGAACATGCGTGTTTTGAACATGCGTGTTTTGAATTGCTGCAGCTTAACATACTCTGACCTTGGATGACTGTGTTTACATGATCACGTTGTATTGGTTTACTGGTGCAATGTTAATAAAAAATCTCTTATCTCTTATCTTATCTTATCTCTTTAAAGCCCAACACCCACCATGTTTTCAAATTGCATCGCCATTAATATTTATTAGTTTATTTAAAAATAATACAGGAGCGTTTACTTATATTGTGGAGAAATAACACTAAATGTGTTATTTCATGATTTATAGCAGATTTTAGCATGCAGCTCCGGGAAAATCTGCCCCTCTCCATATATGGGCATTCACTTGGGCATTCACGTCACCAGAGTGACGCCTTGGAGTTACAGGCGAGCAGAGGAAAAGAAAAAGGAAGCATTTTTAAATATTCCCTAAAGCTGCCTGTTGATTAATCCTGCTGTCGCTCACTCATATTCTGAGCGAGCATCCACTTAGACATACTAGTTTAATTCGTTTGATCGCGACAAATTCATTCATTTCCGCATCGACTTTTTATTCTCTCGCCCCGTGATGAGAAAGGCACCCAGAGCCAGCCTCGCAGCTGAGCTCTGCCCGCGCGCATGCTTCACGACCCGTGCTGCTGCAACAAGGCTGACGAGAGATAAGAGCAGATACATACACTCGAGGGAGCAAATTACACCGGCACGAGGAACTTCAAAGGAACGAGGAACCAGCGGAAGAGGAGCCAGAGACGCGCGCGGCTCGCGGCTCGCTCCAGAATGAATGAGAGCAGCAAAAGGTCCGCAGCGGTGTTATAAAATAAATAATAAATAAAATCAGAGCGCTGGTCCATATACACACAAATGGAAATGGAAATATGCAGGAAATATGCAGTTTTAACGCACTCTCTCTCATAAACCTCCATGGAAACTCACTCCTACCTTCTGCCTTCTGGGTGGAGATCCATGTAACAAGAGGCATGACCCTTCGGGACTATTCGGCCAGGTTTCCGGATTCATTCGGGAGTGGGTTTTTTTTTTTTTTTTTTTTAACCCTCGCCTGGCCCAAATGCAAAAATGAAAATAAAATTCATAAAATACTACAGTAATTCTCCAATATGGTGAATTGTTACTGTCACGGTGGGTGTTGTCCTTTAAATGAAATATAACTTCCACAAGTTGTAACAAGGTGATCAGCTGACCCTGAAGCTTGTTGGTGTTTCAGCTTCATCTATTCATTCAGGAATGATTCATTTTTCTGATTCATTTTTTAAACTGATCTGTTTCTGATCACCTGCCTCGAGAGACAGCTGAGCTGCGCGTTTGTAGACTGTTTAGAGCGAGAGAGAGACGCAGCCCGCACACGCGGCTCAGAGCGGGGCGGGGGGAGACATTTGAGCTGTCTGTACCTGAGAGCAGGGGGAGAGAAGCTGAGACGCAAGTTGTTTGTTTTTAGCATTTTAGCTAGCTAGTATTGCACGCAAACTGGTGGAGGGGGGGTGTGCAGTTCGGTTTGGTCGCTTGAAGCACTCAGTTAGTAAGGGGGTGAGGCGCCCCGATGTATTACGTCATGAAATTAGCATATCATGATATAACTTTTTTGCCCGGGCAAGCTTTTTATTACCGGTAATACCGGGAACGACATGATAGAAAGTATCTTCTTCTTCTTCTTTTGGCTTTTTCCTCTTCAGGGGTCACCACAGCGAGTCAACCTCCTCCACCTCACTCTGTCCTCTGCATCCTCTGTCCTCACTCCAACTACCTTCATGTCCTCTCCTCTGCATCCTCTGTCCTCACTCCAACTACCTTCATGTCCTCTCTAACTGCATCCTATCTCCTCTTTGGCCTTCCTTTTTGTTTTTTTCCTGGCAGCTGTATTTCTAACATCTTTCTACCAATATAACCAATATACAATAGTTTTACTATTTTTATGCTTATGTCTATTATTATATGTTTCAGTGTTTCAATGTTTAGATGTTTACTGTTGCACCGAGGGACTGAGAGAAACGCAATTTCGGTCCTGTGTATGTCCTGCACTGTACATATTGCAGATCTGACAATAAAGTTGACTTTGACTTTGACTTTTGACTTTGATAACCACTGTCCCTCCTCTGGACATGTCCAAACCATCTCAGTCTGACCTTCCTAACTTTATCTCCCAGTTGTTCAACCTGTGCTGTACCTCTGATGATCTCATTCCTGATCTTATCCATCCTTGTCACTCCTAAGGAGAACCTCAGCATCTTTATTTCTGCCACTTCCAGTTCTTTCTCCCGTCTTTTTGTCAATGACACTGTCTCCAGAACATACAACATAGCTGGTCTGTCTTGTAAACTTTTCCTTTGACCTTTGATGGCACCTTTTTTTTGTCACAAATCACTCCTAAAACTTTTCTCTATCCACTCCATCCTGCCTCGACTCTCTTTTTCACTTATTTCCCACATTCCCCATTTTCCTGGATAGTGGACCCCAAGTACTTGAAGTCCTGCACCTTTATGACCTCTGCTCCTTGTAGCCTCACTGTTCCACTGGCCTCCCTCTCATTCACACACATGTATTCTGTCTTACTACGGTTGACTTTCATTCCACTTCTTCTAAGTGCAGACCGACTAACAGATGAGGTCAGGCAGGAATCCCCATGGACTATGATGTTTGCAGATGACAATGTGATCTGTGGTGAGAACAGGGAACATGTGGAAGAGAAGGCTGCAGGATCACCCAAATGCTGGGCAGAACTCCTTGAGCAATGGTCACTCCTCCCAGCAGTCTGCCGAGCTCCTCATCTCTGCGGACAGCCAGCTGCAGGTGTCGGGATGATCACGGTCCTTCAGCTGTCATGAGCCGTGTTTCCTGCCAGTTCCAAGATCTCAGTGGTCAGGCATTTGAGCACAGCCGGCAGGGAGACGGGAATGCATCTACGACGCCTCCTTTTCAAATCTTTTGAAATTTGGGGCTGAAGTTTATATATTATTTGAGTTTTGAGATGTTAATCAGCAGCTCCTGGTTGTAGAAAACCCCCTTGTTGCCATAAATAAAAAGAAAGATGCAATTATTACTATTATTAATTTTGAACTTTTTCATCATGCATATTTGTGCTTTGCATTGTTAATATCTAGATATTTTAGGTAATATAACTAACATAGGTTGATTATTTCTTATTTTCTTGTCAAAAGATGGGCTAATTTCTGGTTTAACACTCTTCTTTTTCTCCCCATTTTCTTGCTTTCTTCCCATTTTTCACAAGTTCTCTCTTCCCCAGCCTGTGTGTATCTGAGTAATACACTCCTTCGCACCTGACTCTGGAGATTGCATCAGCTTATTCATCTGCCAGGCATCCTTTAATGACATTTCAGTAAATCTCCCCCTGGTTTCCATTAGATTCTTGCCAAATCTTCTAAGTCTTTAACTGTGGTACACATACTAGGGCAACTAAATGAGTCTAGAGCCTTCTCCTGTGTCTAAATGCTCCCTGACACGAGTACTGTTCTCCATTAAAGCAGGTGGTCCTGCTGCACTTCACCTCCATCACTACTTCTGCTTGGCATCTCCACTGATAGTCATCAAACTCACCAGCTCATCTGAACATGAACACCCTTCACTAAACATGCCCAGCTCTGCCTTCAATAATTCACTTGTCAATAGGTTGCAGGCTTAAGCAGCAACGTGAAATCTTTGTGTAAAATCAGTGTTTTTTAAAAGGTTTCCTTCTGAATTTCTGTTTTGACTGGTCAAACATGCTAGACTTTCAAACCAAACACGCCATGAAGCAGGTGTAATGTAAACGTGTGTCACTTTGTGCTTATGCAAGTAATAGAAGAAAAGCCTGGGCTATGTAAAAGCCATTTCAGTCGGTTCAAAAGCGCAATTTCTCTGTGAGAACAATTTTCTTTTGTAGTAGACTTGGGGGTTTGGAGCTCTGCAGACAGAGTAGCAAAGAACATTATTTCACTGAAAGTACAAACAAACATGATTTTCTTACTCATTACCACAGCCTCATGTTTGAAAGTGGTTATGATGCAATCAATGACACTTTCAAAATACATTTTATTCAACCCTAGAATCTAAACGGCATTCTTCGAGTTGACTTATGTGACTGATGAGTTCAGGCTTAAAGCTCAGGGCTGAGTGTAACTATCTATTCACAACAAAGGAAATAAACAAAATAAAAATAGACATTTGTTAAAGCACTGCTTTCATCAGTTTTCTGCTTTACATACCAACATTTTGTTTTTATTTCTCCTACAACAAGTCAGCCTTCTTGTACTTTTAATCAAAATGAATATTCAGCCAGTGGAGGGTTTTCAGCCCAGTACAGTCACAAAAAGATGACAAAAAGATAAAAACAGCTGCATGCAATGACCCATAGATCCGCCCTTACCGTTTGCAACAAACAGATCAATCATAAAAAACTAGAAGGAGAAAGGTGAAAAGGAGTCTGATTGATGCCTTTGTGAGGCAAAAGGGGGAAAAAATGCTTACACACTGAGGCTGAGAGATGCTTATGGGCATTCGAGGTTTTTTTTTCGTGATGACTCAACTCATGATTTATGTAGGTATAGGCATCTCCTCTGACCTTGAGAGCTGCCTCACTTTGTGCTGATGTTTGGGTTAACTGGGGAATGTGGGAGTTTGAAGTCCCATGGAGTTTTATGTTTTATATTTTTTTATTCTTGACCTCACACAGGCTTTTTTTTTTTTTTTTGGTTTGTGTTCCAGAATTGTGATCAATATCCACCTGAGTTCCTGTGGGTTTTTCAGAGATACAGTATAAAGCTCCGATGATGGATGGAGGTTTTGATATAGCTTTGAACCCACCATGCCTGGAAACTTTATTTTTGATATTTTGCCAGTTGTCAGAATTTTCAGTTTGTAGCATCAAATTACCTCAAATGAACAGTTTATGCATATTGATGGGAAACTGGAGTATTTCTATGAAATTCTGCCTATTTTTGATCTTTTGGCATACTTTCTAAATCTCATCCAGGTTGTGTTTATGGTGGTCTTTTACGACTTTATTCTAGCGAAACACTAACATAAGTTGACATTTTCTGAAAACTATATTAACTCTAATGTCTTTTTTCTGTCTTTTCAAGGATGAATAATGATCACCTGTGACTAGTTTCCCCAAAATCCAGTCGGCATCCTCAGGGGCATGTTCCAATCTTCTAAAAATGATGTTTTCATCCAAATATTTTAAATAATAAGATGAGTCCTCGAGGCACTGACACACTAAAAGCTTATTTACTGGGGCATGGAAAGCACACCTTACATCTTAATAGACTGACAGTGTGAGAAAATTAATAGCGTGGTTACATCTGTATCATGTTCACGGTAGATCAATCTGTCACTCTGCAGCAGTTGGTTATTCAATATTGTCCTTGGCTTCAAAACTCCACACAGTGAGATTTATGCTGTCAGCGTGAGCACAGGGAAGCTCAACATCAGGACTCAAAGTAATGCAGAGACATTTGATTTTCCTCTTTTGAATTCCTCACATTTTGCTGGAAGAATTTGCATAAAGTTATCTTTATTTCTCAAAAGCCACTCATGAGAAGTTCCACAATAGTTTTCTCACTGAATACAGATCATGCCATCAACTTCCCCCCAAAAATGTAAAATCTCTGCAATCACTGTCATCACCGCTCCAGTCAGTTCAATGAATCTGCAACAGGATGATCAACATGGAAATCATCCGACTGAGGAAATTCACATTTTTCACACAAAAAAACACAATTTCCGCGCAGCTTCAATGAGACACTGAAATAGATGAATATGATGATGATTAATACATGTTCAGGTCATATTTTAATCTAATATTTGTAGGATGAGTGCTCATGATTAAAAAAAGCTTTTCTTGCTTGTATCGCACTAATGACAGTTTATTTTTAAAATAAATTTAATGTATCATGCACAAATTCTCCATATCCATATTCTACTTATCTGTAGACGGGACGAGAAGGCAACAGGTCCAGGAGATAAACCCAGGCATCCCTCTCCCAAGTGGCACTTTTCAGCTAATTCTGGGAAATCTGGAGGCGTTCCCACACCAGAGTAAGTAAGTAAGTAAGTAAGTAATGTTTATTTCTAGAGCGCTTATCACAGACATAAAATCACAAGAGGCGATACACAATACCTCCAGCAACTTCTGGGTCTTCCTACCAGTGGAACATGTCAGAAAAACTTCTGAAGGGATGCATCCTAATTAGATGCTTGAAACACATAATCTGCAATAGAGGTCTTGAACATGACCCATTTGAATTTCATGACCCCCAGCCTCCACTGGGACATGTGAAAAACTCTGCTGGAGGTAATGTATGAGTTGAAAGTCACACTGACAGAAGGTCTGGATTTATCAAGTGTGTCCAGCAGACCACAATTATTAAAGCTATGTGTTTTTAGCTCATTTTTAAAGGTACTCATAGAAAATCATCAAATCAAACAAAAAAAAGTTATCTTTAACATACACAACAATGTCCCAATTTTTAAACTAATGAAAACTATGTATGATCCATATCTGTCCTACTTTAGCTTGGTAAAGTCAACCTTGAAGGCATCACCAAGGTCAATCTTTCTAGGCAACAAACACTGATTCATTTCATGAAGATGAAACTTTATACAGATGATGCTCCTCTCCATCTACACCAGTATTACAGTACTGTATTTTAGATTTCTCTTAGTAAAATAATTATATAATAATAATAATTAAAGCTGCAGTCTGTAGTTTTTGGAACACGCTGGAACTTAGAAATTTTTTGAACAGAGACACGTTTCTGGTCCCTCCCCCTCAGAGCCATATATGGCTCTGCTCCCCCTTGCTCTCGCTGAACTTCAGCTCAGCCTCCTTAGCTCCGCCTCCACTGCATGACCTGTCGCAGCCGCTGCGATATTCTGTGTTTATATGTTAATAAAACGTTCTAAAAAATAAAATAAAAACATGGAGCGCTGGTCCAGCACACCAGAACACCAGGAAATCTGCAGAGCCTCGCGCAGCCACGTTGAACCCGAGTTTAATTCGCTCGTGACAAATTCATTCATTTCCTCATCATTTCAGTCATGGAGTCAGCGGAGGAGGAAGCGATCACTTGACTTTTGGCAAAAAAACAAAAGAAAAGTCCAGATCAGGGATGAAGAAGGGGAATTTAATACATTTGTGTCACATACAAAACAGTTCTGCATCGCTTTGCAATCCTTTGAACGAGAACGTGCGCGGCCGCTGGGGCTGGGACAGGCGGGGGCGTGGGTTAGGAGCGTGAGAAGTGAGAAGCTCTGTTTTTATTGGCTGGTTAAAAACTCTGTTTTTATTGGCTGGTTAAAAACTCTGTTTTTATTGGCTGGTTAAAAACTCTGTTTTTATTGGCTGGTTAACGGCGGGTCACTGTGGGTTTTTAGAAATGCTTTTAGAGAAGCAAGGGGACTATAGTTTTTTTCAGAGATTACTTGTCTAACATCAGTCTGTCAGGAGATAGTGACAGAGTGAAGAAATATGTTAAAAATATATTTTTAGAAAATTTACATACTGCAGCTTTAATAACTGGATTGTCCAAGTGTTCACTCTGCTGCCTCTATCAGCAGGGACATGCTGACAGGTGATGTGAAGTGGTGAAAATTTCTTCATAAATCATGTCCCAGTAGGGATTTACCCTTTCAAACTGCTTGTCTCTGCATATTTCTGTTGTTTTGCCTGGAATATAAACACAAATGTGACAACTTGCCACCCACACATTTTTTTTTTAACAGTTGCTGATGGCGACAGGCACCAGAACTCCGACAGTAGGTCATGGTGTGGGTCATAGGTGGGTCAAAAAGGGAAATGTGAGTTTAAATGTATTTCTGTTTTAAACCAGTAAAACCACAAAACCAGCACCCGCTGCCTGTTTATGACCTGTTTTGTATTGAGGCGCTCCTTATTGCTTGTTTGATTTTATCAAGAGGCCTGACCTTACAGATTTTTTTTTTTTCACATTTATTAATATTTTCATCACATCAAACAAATCCCTTTATGTTTCTAATTTGGCAAATTTAAGTTTCAGGTTTGTGCTGATGTTGCACTTGGAAAGGCCAATGTGTCTCGAGGGTTGTGTAATTTCTAAACCAGATGCAAACACAAATTAAAACCACGTGCTAATACATTTTGGATGTAATTATAGCACACGCACTATAAAGAAGATACCCTCAAATCCCATATTAGTTGTTGAAATAAAATGAGAGGGCTTCTAATTGACTGGGCTTTCCCTGATTAAAGACAAATTATTGCCCAACCCAGAGCTGCAACTGAAAATAAATCAAGATCTCTTAAGTGTTGCGGAGAATTCCCCTCGGTATGGCCAAGGCCGTCCCGTGTTCTCTTCAGATAGTCATTTCTGTATTTGGCAAAGCGAATTAGCATCTTAGATTCACTGAGATGTAATGTGACATAATCAACTTATAATTTATCAATTAGAATAATTAGAAGGCAGATCCAACTTGATTAAAGCCTTAAAAAGGCTCAGAGGAAGCCATCCGTACACAAATGAGGCCCCTGGTTTTGGCTTCTTGTGAATTTGTTGACATTGTTTTTCCTCGTCTAACTAAAGGAAGGTGGAACTGTGGTTTTTAGTGCCTCTTTCTTTAGATGAAACCTGGTGAAAAAGAGTCTAAAGAGAAAAAAAAGTAAAACACGGTGTCTTGTGGTGCTGGAGTTTGGCCCTGCGTCAGTGGACACAAATAAATTGGCACTGTCAGCAGTGTGAACTCCAGACCCAACAGCGCAATGTGCTTAGTGGTCGTGCTGAAGCATGTCAGCGAGACGTGTTCAGAGAGCTTGTGAGACAGAAATGAGAAACTGAGAGGAAGAGGATGATGAAGCATGAATGTAGAGAATGAAAACAAAAAAACAGGCCCTGCTATCAACCATGTTTGTATAGATCAGCTGCATTGGGATTTTGTAAGTCGGATTCAAGTTATCATTGTATCACTCACTCACAGCAGTGATTACCTATCAGAAGGTAGTCTTACATCAGGCAGGAAAAACTCCCCCATCGCACAGTCATTTGAAGCAGCGGAAACGTTTATTCTTCTTTAAATCACTCATCACTCTGTTCTCTTTGCTCCCATCCCACTTTCACCTCCTCCTTATTCCATCACCCTTCGTTTCTTCACCTCTTGCTCCTTTTGCTCCATACAGGAGGACAAAGTAAGCTGACACCTCCCTCAATGACAGAGGGTCATTTAAAAAGGCCAACCTATCAGGCACAGAGCACATTGGAAGGCTCTGCAGAGACGGACAAGGGAAAAATGTACTTGCTGTACAGGAGACAAACGATCTGGGTGTGTTGATTGTGAGGAGATGATGATGAAGTGGGAGGAGATGATGACCTCTTTGAAAGAATAGTTCCTGGCTTTTTGTCCCCCTGAGGTTCCTTACTACATTTTTTGACCGTTTGTTTTAATCTCTGACTTTCTACATTACATGGTATGTTCACAGTTTTGCAGCTAATGGTAAATTTTTTAGGGTTAAGCATGCCAGTGATTTCTAAGTGTCTATCTAAGCTGATGAACAAATTACTAATTTAATTAGTAAGTCAGTCAGTCATTCACACATACTGTATGTGTCCATTAGACAACAATTTTTTTCTAATAGTTACAGAGCAATAAATGTACAGCACAAATCTCAGACTATATTTATTTACAGAGAAATATTCCCATTGAAAATCTCATTCTAAAACGGTTTATATTCTGATTATGGCATTTACATGTGCTGTGTTCTAGATATTTCATTTTAAATCCCATTTGCAGAGAATAGTCAGATTAATGGTTTATGCCCACGTTAAGTCCCCCTACATTCATTTTAATGATTGCACCTCCTCCAAAGCCTGCACTGGCTCTGCTGTAGTCAAGGACGTGCATTGAAATTCAACATGACGCCAAGAAATTACTGTCAGAACTTAACCGTGTGATCAATGTGAATATACTAGTTATAATAATGCAACTAGGATTTGCATACTACACAGAACTTGAATAATATTGCCCACTGCTGAAAGTGAAAGTGAAGCAAAAATGTTTTTTACTCATGTTTGCGTGTGTGTGCATGTGTTGTTTGTACGTCAGCAGTATATCTCATGAATCCCTGGACAGATTTTAATGAAACTTTTATAGAGTAATCAGTGAGTTGACAACTACAACTTTTTCATTTTTGGAGTCAACCTGATTAAGCACAGCTGTCACAGCAAACTGAGCTTATACAAAAATGGCCATAACTTGGTGAAATTTACAGATACTGAGCTAAAATTTGGTGAAGCACTAGATGAGCATTGTCCCCAAATTAAACTCTGAGTGCTAACTGATCAGGTGGGGCTTGCTTTTAAAACTTTATAATTAATTATTGTTTTCAACTATGGCTGTTTGTCAGCAAAATATCTTACACTTCAGAAAATAATCATCAGATGTGCATCTAGACCCGTTGAACTTTTGGACTTGACACAATTCAAGATGGTTTCCATAGCCAGCTGACCTTTATAAAACACAAAAATGCCTACAACTCAGATATATTTAACAGACCACACATTTGGTGTAATAGTAGCTCAATATTGTCCTCACAATATCATTTGAGTGAAACAAATTGCACAAGGTCTTTACTTCAAGCCGTAGCATTGAATGTTTGAGTTACCGGTACCCCTGTTTGTATGTTAGAAAAATATTAAATAAACCTGTTGCACCTTCCTCCCTCTCATTCACACACATTGTCTAACTATGGCTGACTTTCATTCCTCTTCTTTCAAGTGCATACCTCCACCTCTCCAAATTCTCTTCCACCTGTTCACTGTTCTCACCACAGATCACAATGTCATCTGCAAAATATCAAAATCTGTGGGGATTCCTGCCTGACCTCATGTATTATGGTCCTTCACCAGAGCAAACAAGAAGGGGCTCAGAGCCGATCCTTGATGTAATCCCGCTTCCACCTTGAAGCTATCTGTCACTCCTACTGCACATCTCACCACTGTCCTGCTGTCCTCATACATGTCCTGTACCAGTCTAACATACTTCTCTGCCACTCCAGATTTCCTCATACGACAACACACCTCCTCCCTCGGCACCCTGTCATATGCTTTATATAAATCCACAAAGACACAATGAAGTTCTTTCTGGCCCTCTGTACTTCTCCATCAGCATCCTCAAAGCAAAGATGGCATCTGTGGTGTGCTCTCTTGGCATGAAACGACACTGCTGCTCAAAAATTGTCACCTCTCGTCCAAGTTTAGCTTCCAAAACTCTCTCCCAGATCTTCATCATGTGGCTCATCACCTTAATTCCCCTGTAGTTGCTACAACTCTGTACATGCTTTCTCAGAATACACAGTGGTATGATTCCTCACAGTCCATCAGCATCGGTGCCCCTCAGGGTTGTGTGCTCTCTCCACTGCTCTTCTCTCTATACACCAATGACTGCACCTCTAATGACCCGTCTGTTAAACTCCTGAAGTTCGCAGATGACACTACAGTCATTGGACTTATCAGTGATGACAACGAGTCTGCGTACCGACAGGAGGTGGAACGACTGATGTCCTGGTGCAGCCTGAACAAACTGGAGCTGAACACACTGAAGACAGTAGAGATGAGAGTGGACTTCAGGAGACACCCCCCAGAACTGCTGCCCCTCAAAATCTTCAACAGCCCCGTGTCTACGGTAGAGTCCTTCAGGTTCCTGGGAACCACCATCTCACATGACCTGAAGTGGGAGCCCAACATCACCTCCATCCTCAAAAAGGCCCAGCAGAGACTGTACTTCCTACGCCAGTTGAGGAAGCTGGACCTGCCTCAGGAGCTGCTGATCCAGTTCTACACTGCAGTCATTGAGTCCATCCTGTGTACATCCATCACAGTCTGGTTTGGAGCAGCCACAAGGCAGGACAGGAACAGGCTGCAGCGAACAGTGAGGACGGCTGAGAAAGTCATTGGGGCTTCACTGCCCTCCATTCAGGACTTGTACCATGCAAGAACCAGGAAACGGGCTGGAAAAATCATCACAGACTCCACACACCCGGGTCACAACATGTTCCAACTCCTCCCGTCTGGCAGACACTACAGATCTCTGTCCACGAACAGTTTCTCCCCCCAGGCCATCACCATCATCAACAGCTGATCATCAGACATTCATCAGTGTGACCCCCAACCCATTCACAACCCCCACGTGATGTGAATCCTTCTGTATTTTGTGTATTATTTGTAAGTTTTTTTAGTTATGTAAAGTATCTGTATAGTTTTTAGCATCTTTAGAGAGACACTTTCTAGAGAGACACGAACAGCCGGAAACAAATTCCTTGTGTGTGTGTCAACATACAGTACTTGGTCAATAAACATGATTCTGATTCTGATTCTGATACCCTTGTTGTTAAAAAAGTGAACCAGCACATTTCTCCATTCCCCAGACAGTTTCTCACTCTCAAAAATGCCATTGAATAAGTGAGACAAAAATCTCAATGCCATCTCTCCTAGACATTTCCAGACCTCCACTGTTTTATCATCAGGTCATGCTGCTTTCCCCTCCTTCATCCTTTTCAAAGTTTTTCTGTATTTCATCCTCACTAATCTTTCCCACTAAAATGTTGCTTAACCAGTGGTGATTTTTTTCAACATGAAGTCTTAATCAGCTACGATAAGAATAATACCGGTACTTGGTAAGCGATCCATGTTTGGATTAAAAAAAAAACGTTCAGGGTTTTATTCAGATTTTAAGATAAAACATGTTTACATTTGCAATATCTTGATCCTTTAGATCCTTTAATAGCTCACCATAAATTTAATGAAACATAGAAAACGGGGATCACCAGCACTGATTTAGTTGTGACAAACTGAAGTCTAATAACGTGTTCAGTAGCAACGATTATTTGCCCAGTTTCATGACTGTTCCAGATGAAGTGCTATGTCTGATGTCACAAGTTACTTACTATTGACTCAGTGAGCATGTTAACACTGTAATGGACCTTCCTTTGCTTTGCAAAAGAACCATCATTCATGCTGGCATGGGTTCCACAGCATGTTAGGATTATTCCTTAAACATTCTTGTCCATGTGGACATGATTGCATCACCTCAGTTTTGTGCTTTGCTAGCTGCACATTCATGCTTCAAATCCCCTGTTCAACCACATTCCAGATGTGTTCAGATTTGCCAACTGGGGAGATGATAAAGGTAATTTCTTTGGGATTTTTTTTCTTGACATGATGCATAGTACATTTAGGTGTAACAAGTACTGTATGAGTAATCTGTAGCAAGAATAAAAAAGAAGAAACACTGGTACAATGGTCATAAAGA
>JBBPBX010024469.1:0-26599 GCA_038048925.1 Garcialebias charrua
CGCAGGTCACAAAACCTGCGGCCATTGATTAGAAGGTGGAGTATTCTGCAATATGTTAAAACTAACAAATAATTCTTAATGCAGCCGTTTCCTCTGCATTTTCATCTCTTTCTCAAATGCAAGCGTCATTATCAATGAGACAATTACACAAAAGTTGAAAACTCTCAAGGCGTTTGTTAGATTTTGGCAAAATAAATCAATAAAATTACATCCCATCCTACTAGTAGGTTCACTTTTGCTGTATGTGCTCATAACAACAAAAACAAATGGTGTCGTTTTTACTAATGCTTTTAATGTCTCATTCACTTTACCCAAATACTTTTTTGTGTTTTATATGCTGAAAAGGTTTATTAAGAAAAATAAGAACAAAGGAAAAACAAATTTGTTTTTGTCGTAACTACGTTGTTTTAGAACAATTTGAATCAAGTTCCTAGAAGTTCATGTGAATGCTACATTTGATCTCTGCACCGTCTTCACTTTTGTATTACCGTAAACATAATTGCTTTGTTAGCCCATATCGATTAACATCAAACACGTAATGCAAAACCGAACGGGTCAAACGAAAGCAGGCAGAGAGCCACTGAAAATTTGGTATAGGTCGTGTTTGAAAAAGTTGCATTTTGTTATGTACGTTTCACATACCATTAAATTGCTGGTCAGTGTCTCAAAGTAAACAATCTTAGACTTCTACTGTATGTAAATAATAGTACACTACAAATGGTGTAAATGTTTATACAATACAAATGCTATTAGAGGTTTTGAAATCGAAGTTGTTTTATGATGCGTTCTACTGCAGGTGGGACACTGACGGCTTATAACAACTCCACAGAATCCCACAAACAAAATAAATAAATAAAAAACTCTTTTAACATGAGACATTTGAACAAAAACTGCCCCATTGTTCAGGAAGTAGCTACAAATCCAAACTGATTCTAAACTTTTAACAAATATTTGAATTGTAAAGGGTAGAAACTGTCCATTCTGTTCAGAGAAATATAAAAATTGTCATCTTAGAGTCTGGTTTGTGTTATTAAATCTGATCATATGTCTGACGAAGCACTCATAGGCGCTGAGGAAGTGTTAATGTGTAAATTGACCTTCAGCCCCTCAAACCGCATTAGTCCATGATTACATGGTTTTATGTTTTCTTTAGTCATTCACAGTCATGTAATGGTTTACTTCTGCAGATCTCTGAGTCCAGCCGGCGCTGTAGTGTAACTGTAGAAGGTGAGTGCTGTGTGTGGTGCCGAGACGCTTGTCTCTTCATGAATGGCCCAACACGAACGATATCCGATCGTGAAAATTATTTATTGGATGGGGAGGAAAATAAATAAGACAATAATGACTTTTAAAACAACGTATTTAATTAATAATGATGATGATAATGATATTACTAATAATAATAATAAAACATTATCTAATTGTAAATATTGCACATTTTAATTGTTAGTTATGTGCATTTGTTGAATTTTCCATAATATTTTTGTTACCGGTATTTAATTTACACACGGGATCATTTAGGGCAACTATCATCGTTTAACAATGCATGTCTGGCAACGACAAACATGTAGCAAAGCAGGTACACATCTGTATAAGTTAACACAAAATCTCCTTCGTGTTCACTTGGTTCGATTTTTTTTTATTTTTACCATTTATGTTTGATTTTGAATAACTTCTACAAGGATTTACAGGATTTATAGGTACAGAATGAGGGGTAATTTTGGTTTAGCTTTAGATTTGAGGGATGATTTCAACAGTAATATAATTTAGGATTATTGAATATAAAACCAAGCTCCGAAGATTAAATTCCCATTTAGAGCTAATTTAAGTTATTATTCATCTTGGTGTTTGGGATATTTTGTGAATTCCACTGTTGATAAATCGTCATGAATATGGAAAATAGGATGTTTCTGCCACAAAAACTACTATTACATCTATGCTAAACTACTAGCTTATATCAGAGAATTAAAAAGCTTTAAAGCAGAAGGTGGGCTCCCATTTTTCCTCTAAATGTACCTGTAAATTGCTTTAACAGGGAGGTGATTTCATGTATACATTCATTACTCATCATCACACTCTTGATCTGGTTCTGACTTATAGCATCGAGATTATGACTTAGAAATACATCCTCAAAATCCTGTTCTGTCTGACCATTTTTTAATTACCTTTGAGTTTACATTAAAAGTCTACACAGTCACTGAGAGTAAATTTCATCTTAGCAGGTGTGTAACTGTTCCTATCAAACCCAGCTGGACGAAGCAGATGGCCGCTTGACCTGAGCCTATTTCTGCTAAAGGTTTTTTCCTCATGAGGGAGTTTTTCCTTTCCACTGTCGCCTTCATGCTTGCTCAAGATAAGAGTTCTGTGATGGAGTTAAATTCAAAGCAGCCTGCTCCTCAGATAAATAGTGTTAACTTATTATTTTTTATATATGAATGTTTCTATTCAGTGTCCTGAGACAACTTCTGTTGTGACTTAGCGCTATATAAAAAAACTGAAGTGAATTAATTAGATGCAATATAAATAAAATCATATATATTTTTATTGATAAAAAAATATGCTCTGAAAGTTGATTGTATAGAATCACTAACTGGCCTTCCAGTAAATATGGATATAATTTATGTGTAAGCTAGAAATGCTCTGAACAAAATTATTTATAAAGCACCAAGTCACAACAAAAGTTGTCTCAGGGCACCAAATAGAAACTTTTAATATCATAAGGCTAAACAAAGCTCTCAGTTTTATTAACTAACAATATGTTAACTTATCTGTTAATTTATTTAAATTGTATGGCTCCAAACGTCTGTGTAATTGTGTGTAACTGTGTTTAAAACTTTTTTAAGTTTCAGCCATAGACTGGATTTGTAACATTTGTAAATATATAGATTAAAAATAAAATTAAAATATACAAATTTACTCATAAAGTGATTGTTTTGATGCACAGATTATTTTTATTTAGACAGAATAAGGTTTAAAATTATTTTAAAAACAGTCTATAACAACATAAATTAACATTATCTTTCAAAAAAAAAAGTTTTTAAATCAAAAAACTTATGCTCTGCTTTAGCCTGGCCCTCGCCTTCCTGCACAGCTCCGCTCAATTCTCATTTCCCTTCACTGTCCAAAGCGAAGTGAAGGACAAGGGTCTGGTGTCAACCAGGCTAGCTCTGCTTACAAAGCTTTTACAAATAGATTATTAGGGTTCATTACCCGGGCTCTACGGTAATTAAAAAAAAAACATTTTTTCTTTCTCAAATCTGCATAGCCTATATTTTCCGTTGTATAGGTCGCACCGTTGTATAGGTCACAGTGTCCAATTACAGCCAAAAAATTGGAAAAATCCATAAATAGGTTGCACCGGTGTATAGGTCGCACCTACGTCACTGCCGACGTAACGCGTCATTCACCGCTGACGTGCCGCGTGACCGCTGAGTCAACCCAGCAATATGGACCGAGTGTTTAGCTCTGCTGCTAATGTCTGCCAGAAGCTAACAGAAGCTAAACACGAGACGAGTCCGTCTCTGAAAACACGAATAAAAAATCGAATCTCATCTCAAATGTTTTCTCCAGGACATAGTTAAGTACATTGGAGCCTTATAATTACTCTGTAAGCAGAAATAAATATACACCGATTGGTTTCGAAGCTATTTATAACATAAACAGAAGCTAACAGAAGCTAACACGAGACAAATCCGTCTCTGAAAACACAAATAAAAAATCGAATCTCATCTCAAATGTTTTCTCCAGGACATAGTTAAGTACATTGGAGCCTTATAATTACTCTGTAAGCAGAAATAAATATACACCGATTGGTTTCGAAGCTATTTATAACATAAACAGAAGCTAACAGAAGCTAACACGAGATGAGTCCGTCTCTGAAATCACGAATAAAAAATCAAATTTTATGTCAAATGTTTTCTCCAGACCATAGTTACGTACATTAAAGCCTTATAATTACACTCTGTAAGCAGAAAAAATATACACAGAGTGGTTTCGAAGCTATTTATAACGTAAACAGAAGTAAACAGAAATAAAACGAAGGCTAACACGAGACGAGTCCGCCTCTGACACGAATAAAAAATCGAATTTTATGTCAAATGTTTTCTCCAGACCATAGTTACGTACATTAAAGCCTTATAATTACACTCTGTAAGCAGAAAAAATATACACCGAGTGGTTTCGAAGCTATTTATAACGTAAACAGAAGCTAACACCAGAAGCTAACAGAAGCTAAATGCTACAAAAAGATCGTTTTTTTTTTTAATTTTTTTTTATCTCAAATCTCAAATAAAGCTACCGGTACTCACTTGTAAATGTCCACACTGTGATTCCATTCTGTAAGTTTCAGAAAAATCCGCTGAGTGGTTCTTGACTTATCTTGCTAACAAACAGCAAACAAACAGAGCTAACAGAAGTTACATCCAGACCAGGAGGCCGACACAGTCGGTCCGAGCAGAGGAGCTTTTTTCGGACACATGAGCTGGAAACGGTCTTCTTCTTCTTCTTGGTGGAAACGGTCGGTGTACTCCTCTGGAAGTGGTACTGCACTGCGCCCCCTAGCGACCGAAACTGGTACTGCACTAGGCCCCCTAGCAGCCGAAAGTGGTACTGCACCATTTTCTGCCAAAGTGAAAAACGGTCATAACAGAGGCAAAAATTGGTCTAAAAATATGGAGAAAAAAAATCCATAAATAGGTCGCACTGGTGTATAGGTCGCAGGCCTTGAAAAAACCATAAAAAGGTGCGACCTGTACACCGGAAAATACGGTATACATAATTTTAAAAATGGGTAACAGTGTGTTAACCTTTTAATTTCATAAACTTTATGTTCATAAACTGTTTTTTACGTAGCATCTTTGTTATTTGTTTCACTGTGTACTGTGCATACTTTATTTGGTTGAAATTACACTAAATCGCCTCACACTATTTAATCAATACTGCGTTAATTTGTATGTTTTTTTAATTATTTTATTTTATGTTCACATAATTTAGTTTAAAACTAAGTAAGAACAGTTCGCCAAACTTACACAATAAACATCTATAGCCATTTAACAAGTTCAGTATGAGAGGCAAGTAAAAAAAGGCGGGAAAATTCCTCAACCGGGCTCTCCGGTAAATTTGGCCTTTTCTTATGCACATTCATGTAATGGGGACTCTATAAGAATCTAGCAGTGCTGGGCAACGCTAATTAAAAAATTAGTTCCACAATTTCTAAAACGCTTATTAATTTTTTTAGGTCCACAATTTCAAAAGCACAAATGTCTTATGAAAATTAGGGGAAGCTAATCTAATCCGCTATTTATATATTTATATATTATATATATATATTTATATACAGCCGGCAGCTTTATGCAATATTTGCACTACACTGCCAACTGAAAAGTAACAAAAATGATCCTAAAAGGATGAAATTACAAAAATCAAAGGATTTATTTAATACTTTACGTACATATATTCTATTCGGCCACGAAATTAACAAAAAATAGAATGATCTCTTAATCCCTAAAACCACTTTTAAATCTCAAATACACGGGTGTGTCGCCACCGCATTTATACATAAAAGTAACCCAAATACATAAAAATAACGACTCGCCGTCGAATGGTCGACACAAAACACACAATAAAATCATCCGGCCACGTTAATTTGGCTTGAAACAGCAGGGTTCTCTACGGATTTATCCATTAGTAACCCAGCAACCAACCAGCTAGCCACAGAGTTAGCGTCTATAGGTAGTCAACAGATTTAATGAAAAGTAACTAAAATACATAAAAATAACGACTCACCGTCGAATGGTCGACACAAAACACACAATAAAATCATCCGGCCACGTTAATTTGGCTTGAAACAGCAGGGTTCTCTGCGGATTTATCCATTAGTAACCCAGCAACCAACCAGCTAGCCACAGAATTGGCCCCTGAGTTCACCTCTAACCCGGAAGATGTCAAGATGGAATAGTCCATTTTTAGTAGGGGGATAAAGAAATCGACCGTTTTTTTTATTGCGTATTTAATGATCGTTTTCATCGTAACTATAATTATTTTTATGTTAAATGTACATTAACAAGCAGGATCAATGTTAGGGATTAGGTGACTGGCCGGGGCGCGGCGGGGCCGGGGCCCCATGCTGATGGGATCCCCAGGCAACGGCATCATTTACCTACATGGTAGATCCGAGTCTGTTCTCCGCTCTGCCCCCCCTCCCCCCTCCAACCCTTCCTCCTCTCTGCTCTTTATGGTGGGGAAAAAGGTAAAACAAGCAGCATAAGAGCTTGTAAATAAGTTTATTGGTTTTTACTGATAGATAATTAGTTATTAGCGGTACTGCATTTTAAATAAAAATAGCACAAATCCGCTTATGAATTATAAAAGTTAGTCAATCCACAAAAACGCTGACAAAAAGTTTAGGTCCACTGTAAGCGGAATAGCGCTTTAGCGCTCCCTAGCGGTCTGACGCCCACCACTGGAATCTAGTTTATATGTTTTACTCTTACAGATACTCAATGTACTCAATCTTGTTACTTGTCTGTATTTTAGCCTTTCTGTTGCTTGAATACAATTTTTGATCCAAACTGTAGTTTCAAACTTTACACCCTCCAATCTGGTCAATTTCATGGTTTACATCTGAAGAGCTGGACCTGTGGGTGGTAAGACGTGGTTTCAATGTTTGTGCCAATTTGCCAGTTTGAATCCTTGCTGCTGCTTTTCACTCTTGTTCATTTGGCAGCAGTAAACCGGTGGGACGTCTATCACTGTTTGTTTGCCTGTCTTCTGGGCTTTTGGACCAAACCACACAACCATCTGCCCTCTGCCTGGCTCCTGTCCCACCCAACTGTTAATTCAGTGTAAACCTCAGCAGAACGTCATGGCACACGTCTGTATTGCAAGATCTATTGTAATGGCCATTCCTTCATTAGGTCCCAAAAGTCTCCAGGTTAAAGAGTCCCAATTATAGGAACAATGAAGATGCACGTGCAGATGTATCATGTAGAGACGATTAACTTCTTGTTTCATGGTATGGTGTTTGTAGCTCAATCTTCATTTGGTTTGCTTAATGTATTTTGGCACATACAAGTAAAAGACAGATTTATTAGACTTTACTTTACTTAAGCCGTGATCATTTTCAATTGCAAAACTTTGAGCCACTTTTTCTTCACTGCTGTCTTGAGTGAATCTTGATGTGCCTCATCAGCTGAACTGGACGGTTGTTCACCGTTCACGTTGTGCCATCACATGTACCACATGAAGAACGACAATAAAGAAACATTGACCTTGAGATTCAGGTTTCCGTAGCAGCTCTAGTTTTTAAATACTTGTGATAATAAGTATTGCATTGAGCATGCATCAGGGTACTTATGATAATACAGTACTTATTTGGGGTGGCTGTGGCTGAGTGGTTAGAGCAGTCGTCCTCCAATGCAAGAGTTGTGGGTTCAATTCCACCAGCAGTCATATGCCAAAGTGTCCCTGGGCAAGACACTGAATCCCTCCTTGTCTCCGATGTGCAGGGCCAGCCCAAGCCTCCATGGGGCCCTAATGCCCCTTTTCCACTTGGTGGCCCGGCTCGGATGTGACGTCATATTTGCGTGCCAAACGCGCGTTGGAGAGCATTTCCACCTAACAGATGCGCGGCGCCGCGCCAAGATTCCGGACTCATCTCATAGCAGGTCCGAGGCCGGCTGGCCCCGAACCGTGGGGAGGAGGCTGCCCCTTTTCCACTACCGGCCCAGAGCGGCCCAGTCTGGTCCGGTCTGGTCCAGTTAGGATCGGCTCACATGCACGGTTTTGTCTCCATTCACTATCTGCAGCCCTTCTGTGGGCGGGGTGTAGAATCTCACTCGTCCTACCACGTGGTGGCGGTAGTGTTACCTCAAGCTATTTACTAGCCACCACTAAACGTTAGAAGAAGAACACCCTGCAGAACCTTGTCTCACCACCTGTTGGCGGTAATGTCCCTTGAGCTATTTAATGCTCTGATCTTACTTTATAGACTTTTCAGCTTGTTTTAAACCCCTGTGTTTTCCATTTTGTTTCTTTATAATAAAGATTATTCTCATATATGCACAAGGTTCCTGTTAACATTGCTTAACACATTGATCACACTGCCCTGTAATCAGTTAAACTATTTTTACAGTAAGGTAATATTAAATGTTTGTATTTCATTAAATTTAAACGGTAATATTTTGTCAGGGCTAATTCAAAGTCAAATGCAAATGGATAATTTGGTTTAAACTGTCCCATAAACATTAAAAGCATGTTTCTTTAAACGTAAAAACAAAGTATTAATAATTAAATGTTTGTTGATCAGGAAACTCGTTTGGGCATCCAAGAACAGCTTCATCGGGGTTGATGGCGACGTCTGTGCATCCTTGGAAAAGCTGCTGCACCCACAACCCGACATCAGGATGGATGGATGGATGGATGGATGGATGGATGGGTTCATGTTGACATCTGTGCATCCTGGCAAAAGCTGCTGCACTACTCATGACACGACAACAGGAAGGATGGATGGATGGATGGATGGATGGATGGCTGTTCAAATCTAATAATCTTTTTCTTATGATTCTTTAAAGGTCAAATGCAAATGGAAAATATTGAATGGTAAATGGTAAATGGAGCTTATTTATATAGCGCTTTCCAGCCCCCTGTGAGGAGCCCCAAAGCGCTTTACAATACCAGCCATCCACCCATTCATTCAGACATTCATACACCGGTAGTGGTAGCCTGCCTTGCAAGGCGCCATCCAGACCTACCGGGAGCAACTCGGGGTTAAGTGTCTTGCCCAGGGACACACAACACATGGTGGGCGGATGCGGGATTCGAACCTCCAACCTTCCGATCAGGGGTCGACTGCCATTACCACTACACCACGGTCGCCCACAATAATATTGTGTAATATTCTTAACTTCCAGTATGTTTTTAAACAAACACTATACTGTACACACTTAACATTGTAAAATATGTTTAGGAAATTATTGTTCAATGACACCACTTAAGAAATAAAATGTTTATTATGAAAACTAAGAAGTGAAAAAAGCACAAAAATAAATACTGCATCCACCTAAATGATTTTTTTCCTGTTGTCTCATGTGCTTCCTCCAGAAGACACAAGTTGATAAATTCTGGTGTTGACTTCTTCGTCTTAACTGTAAAAAAAAAGAAAAACATGGTTACCGGTAATTCAGTCTAGAAACTGTTTTATATGTAGATATATTTTATAAGATATATGTAAGATATATATACATATATCAAATATCTCAGAAACCACAAAGCAGATATTTTTCAAACCAACACAGTGTAATCACTACATGTTTATATACACACTGTAAGCTGTTGGAGTTATTTGAATTAAAATTCGATTTTTAATAGACATAAGTGTGTCGACCTAGCTTTTTTTTTCTACTAGTATTTAACACATATCTTAGATCTCAGAAACCACAAAGCAGATATTTTTCAAACCAACAGAGTGTAATCACTACATGTTTATGTGCATACTGTAAGCTGTTGGAGTTATTTGAATTAAAATTCGATTTTTTAATAATTTATTTTCGAAGCACATGTGATAGGTTTGGAATTAGTCAAAACAAATCAATTTAAATCCAGATTTGACCACAACGTGACATTATTAAGGACTTGTTAACCTGAGGAACCCTCGTGGTATAAAGCAGCTATGAAATATATTTTTTAAGCTTTTATTTAGCTACATTTAAAACAAAGAACGCCGATCGACCCAACCCGCGCGTGCATGTGATGTGCATGTGTCGACCTACTTTGTTAAATCCAGCTGATTTGACCACAACGTGAAATTATTAAGGAACTGTTAAGCTCAAGCACCCTCTTGATATAACGTCAGCTATGAACTATATTTTTTAAAGCGTTTATTTAGCTACATTATAGAAATAAAGACGGCTCGTGGCGAAACTACTTTTTTAAATCCTGCCGTTTTGACAACAACGTGGAATTATTAAGGAATAGTTCAGCTTAAGACACATGTGTGCTGTAATTTTAAATACAAATAATTGTTTTTACCGTGTTAATCTTGTAAAGTCCTTCAGTGTTTGCTCCCTCGCGGCAGCCACTTCCTCAAACTCAGTGAAATTTGGTTTGGGGCCCTCTATTTCTGCTAATAATGTAGATTACTGCAACCAACAGTAAGAAGATCAGATCATTCACCCACCTGACATAAACTCATTACTACTCTGACAGCCCTGTTTGGGGTCCCCAAAGACCAATTACTGTATTTTTCTTTCTGCATGTACAAAGTAGAATGATTTACATGATATCACACACACACACACACACACATATATCAGTCAGGTCATCTGGACAATTCCAGATGACCTGACTGAACATTGTTGGATCACTTTACCTAGATTATTGAGCATGAATTTTGATGTGTGTAATAGAATTAAAAAGCAGAGGGTTTAGTGTTCTCCAGGAAATTAACTAGTTTAGAGCGACAAGTTGATTTATTTGTTGTGTTTCTGAAATAACAATACAAAAAACTATTAATTAACTTATTACTATATAGGCAAGACAAACATATCGTGATAACTAAGGTGGCAAAGATAACTAAGGTGGCAAAGAACTATCTTCAATAATAAAGCAATATAAAAAGGGTTGTAAGCTCAATCATCCAGCACGCAACATAAAGCAATACAAAGTATATTATATAAATTATATAAAGTAAACAAACATCTCACATGAGGCACATGGAGAGCATGGCTTGGCTTTTTTCGATTTAACAGCACACTACATGCAACTTAACTTCTGCATGACTAAAATATGCATTAACATCAGACGAAATGATATAACAATAGGCTCACCATCTGACATTTACACACAGCAGTAAACCAGGAAACCAACAACAGATGCTCAAAAAACACAATTATATCAGTTTTGGGAGAGAAAAAGACTTTACTGCACGCAGCAGCAAACTTTACACAGAACAGTGCGTCAGAACAGCCATGGTGCATTCAATAATGTAAGAATCATGAAATTAAAAAAGACAATAAGCTACAGTCAAAGAGAACTTAGCTCAGCAAGCAAACGAACCACATATAAATAATGGGCTTTCTAACAAGAATCGTATAAAAATCATAAAATAAAATAAACTTTCAATCCCACTTAGGGACCCCCTAGTGGCCCGGAGGCCCTAAGCAGCCGCTTATGATGCTTATGCCTCCGGCTAAAGGTGCTACAGTCCATTTACCATAGTTATCTTGTCTAATTGTGCAACCTGCTATCAGAGTCAGAGAGTCTTTATTGTCATTTGCACCGCATGTGGTACATGTGATGAAAACGAGATTATGTACACGAGGTCCCAGTTACATCCAACAACAAATGAAAGAGAAAAACAGTAATAACATCTAGAACTAACTAAGAAAAACATCAACTAGTAATACACTAAGCCTAATATAGTGGGAATAAACAGCAGCACGAACATGAGTTTGTATGAGCAGATGGTCACAGATGAACACAGATGAACACAGCAACAAGAAAACAGATCAGCATCAGTATGATGTGATATTTTGCAGTGTTTATTTTTTATTTTATTTTTATTTATTCATGAGTCTAACAGCCTCAGGGTAGAAGCTGTTCCTCAGTCTAGTGGTTCTACACTTGATGCTCCTCAACCTCCGTCCTGAGGGGAGTGGGGCAAAGAGTGAGTGTGCTGGATGAGTGAGGTCTTTCATGATGCAGGTGGCTCTTTTCCTGCATCTGGAGGTATAAATGTCTGTGATTGTGGGGAGACTGACCCCAAAAATACACCACACGCGTTCCGGCTCCGCCCCGCTCCGGTCCGACTTCCGCAGCAAATACGCACCCTTTATAATCAATGAGATAAAGTACACTGGCTCCGCACGGCGGCGGTGAGCTGCGGCGAGCGGACGGCAGTCCGTCAAAATTAGAAAATTTTCTATTTCTGCCGGATGACGGAGCTGTGCCGGAGTCAACTTTTGAAGATTACGTCGCACCAACAGGAAAAGGAACGAGCACAACTTCCGTATTTACAAAATAAAATCACCACGGGCGGACTAATCCTAGCTCTATATGGATTTATTTGTACAAAAATGCTGTCAAACTATCATTTATGACTATTCTATGACTAAACTATTATATTTATGACTATGACTACACCTAATAACGCAATACAATAAATAAATAAATAAAAAAGTATTTTATTCTGAAATGTAAACATCACTTCCTGTTGCTCAAACCATGTCCTGTCGCTTGTTTACGAGAGAATATCAAGGCAGCCTTTACTGTTGTTCTCCTTCTTCCACCGAATGAATTGTTTTGTTCTGACTTCATTATTTATCACTTGATTTATCGCGCAATCTCGCAATTCCCGCGCATGCGTCTTGGAGCGGCGCATCCATGCGGACCTGAGCTGAGCGGAGGCAGTGGACTTTGGACTCGCTCAGCTGCGACCTGCGGAGCGGAGCGGACACGGACCGCGTGTAGTGTATTTTTGGGGTGACTCCAACAGACTTCTGTGCAGCCTTCACCACTCTCTGCAGAGCTTTCCTCTCTTCAACTGTGCAGCCTCCATGCCACACGTTGATGCTGGAGCACAGGATGCTCTCCACTGCACACCTGTAGAAGGAGGTGAGGACTGGGCTGCTCAGACCAGCTCGTCTCAGCCGTCTGAGGAAGTAGAGTCTCTGATGACCTTTCTTGATCAGGCTGGTGGTGTTGTTGCTCCAGCTGAGGTTATCATTCATGTGTACACCCAAGTATTTGTAGCTGGAGACCACTTCCACTGCAGACCCACCTATTTTCAGTGGGGCATGGGTGTGTTTGTTCCTTCTGAAGTCCACAATCATCTCCTTTGTCTTCTTCACATTCATGTGAAGATTATTCTCTTTGCACCAGCTCTCCAGGTGTTCCACCTCCTGTCTGTAGCTGGACTCATCATTGTTTGTGATGCATCCCACCACCGCTGTATCATCTGCAAACTTAACAATATGACAGCCTGGAAGTGTGGCTGTACAATCATATGTGAGCAGAGTGAACAGAAGGGGGCTCAGCACACATCCTTGAGGAGAGCCAGTGCTGAGGGTTATGGTGGAGGAGGAGAAGTTGTGGATCTTCACGGACTGTGGTCTGTCTGTTAAGAAGTCTAGTATCCAGTTACAAATAGAGGGGCTTAGTCCAAGTGTAGATAGTTTGTCTATCAGAGTTTGGGGGATCATGGTGTTGAAGGCAGATGTGAAGTCCACAAAGAGCAGACGCACGTATGAGTCCTTCTGATCCAGGTGGGTGAGAGCAGTGTGGACCACGGAAGAAATGGCGTCCTCTGTTGATCGGTTCTCACGGTATGCGTATTGATGAGGGTCCTCATTGATGTTGACGGTTGCCTTGATGTGGGACATGACCAGTTTCTCAAAACATTTAGCGACTATCGGGGTGAGGGCCACTGGTCTATAGTCATTCAGACCAGTCACTGTGGAGCTCTTTGGGACTGGGATGATGGTCGCGGTCTTCAGGCAGGTGGGAACTGACTCCAGTGCAAGTGAGGTGGTGAAGATGTCAGCCAGCACCTCACAGAGCTGGTCCGCACATTCCTTCAGAACTTTCCCTGGGATGTTGTCTGGTCCGGTTGCTTTATGAGGATTAATCTTTCTGAGACTGCCTCTCACTTCTGCTGCGGACACCCTGAGATGCTCTTCATCTGGTGATGAGGTGAGTCTGGTGCTAGCTGGTCTGTTTGGATCATCAAAACGTGCATAAAACTTATTGAGGGCATCAGGCAGAGATGGGTCCCTGGGGCATTGTTTGTTTTTGCCTTTGTAATCTGTTATGCATTTAATACCCTTCCACATGCTCCGTGGGTCTTGTGAGGTGAACTGTCCCTCGATCCTCTGTGAATACGTGGCCTTGGCCTTCTTAATGCCATCCTTCAGTTCCTATGTTTCAAGTTCCGAGTTTCGTACCAAACCAATTCAGATTTCATTAAGTAAAAAACATGTTTTCAGTGTTTTTTCCATTAGCTACGTTATAAGTGTGCTGAGCTATGTAAATGTAAGAATGGGGGGAGGGGGGGTTCAACAATGACAATGTCTGATCTCTAGATTTAACAGCAATGATTTATTTTTGTAACAGCTCCAAAGACCCTTTCACTGGAAACATTTTTTAACCTCGAACCTCTCCGTCACTCTCCTTTTACTAACTCCATTTTTTTTCTCCTGCCTGCGCTCTTCTCTCCCGTCTTGTCTTTGTTTGAAAACATCTTTCAATTTCCTGGGTAGCTGCCTTCAAAGGGAGCGGGAGGAGGGCGAAAGGCTGAGTGGGATGCCAGAGGCACAGTGACAGCTGGGAGGCAGGAGACTCTGAGAGCAGATCAGAGGGTTTGAGTTTCTGACCGCCACAGACACGCTGTCATTCCCTGATCCGCTGATCCTCGCTGCTTTCAAACATACACACACACACACACACACACACTCCAAAAGTAAAGAAAAACACAGATGAATTCAGGCATGAACGTTCAACTGAACAAAGTTGCTAAAACTGACTATAAGTTGAACATGTTCATGTTTGTAGAAAGAAACAGACTTCAGACATTGTCTAATGTCTGATGTCTAATGTCTTGACATTGTTTAATTTATTAATTATAAAATATGTGCTACAGTGCAATTCAGCGCCATTGGAAAATAGAATAAATTATATTTGTTTGACATCACCAGCCCTCTTTTTGTGAAGGCACCAGTGGAACAGATGTCTCTTCTTTGTTTTTCTTCTGTTGGGATTCATTTGCAACCTGCTCTGTGAAAGATTTCTGACCCATCTGGCTCCCCGTACTTCCGCGTCTTGGTTTCCGACGCAATCGCCAGGATTGTTGTGAGACCTTTTAACTCAGCCAATTTCAAACAATCTCACAGATCTCCAAGCTTTTACATTTCATTTTAACCAACAATTCTTGCTTAGCTTGGGTGTGGATTGCTTTAGCCATGTGGATGAAAGTTCTTTGTTGCTGCGATGGATTTCCGTCATTTTGAACGTTGGCGTGCTGTTTGGTTCGCGATTAGCCTGGGTGTGAGTAGCGGAGACAAACTGCAGGCGAAAGCTCACCTGCAGCAAACCAAGGAGGACGCCTCGCTAATCCCTGCTAACAGGTAGCAGGGATCAGGTTTTGATAATATCAGTTAATCGCTAAATATACTCCGCTTTGGCGGGTTGGACTCTTCCTTTAAATGTAGTTGTGCCGTAAATGTCAACATTATCGCCACCTAATGGTCGGCATGGGGTCATCTGTTATTGCATTCTAGATATCGTTTCAATTCTAGGGAAAATAATGGTTTAAAATAAGATTACCGGTAGTAGCGTGGTTGAAGCCTTACACACCACAGAGGAACATGTGTATCAAATGTGCTGTTTCTGAAACTAAACATGAACTTCCAGCAGGTTGAAGCAAAACTGAAAGCCGATACAAAGAAACCGTAGGAGCACCTGCCTCGAACCAACGCCCTTCACCGCAGTGCCAAAAGTCTTCTAAGGCTGCGGGGCGGCTTGCAACATCAAGCTTTTTCTCCCAGCTGATGATGTAAGTGTTGAGGGAAGAGCGAAAATAATCATATTCAATTTGCATAATGTGTTGACTTTGGAACCAAAGCCTTTGGGCTGGACAGACCTTCTCGTTGGCAGCTCTCTCACTCAACACATTTTAGTGATTAACGCGCCCAAACAGACCTGAAACATCTGTCCCGTTTTCTCATCAAGCTGTCTTTTGGCGCTGCATGCAGCCCCACAACTTCATACCAGTTCGTCTGTAGTGTGGTGACTTCAAAGCCAGCTCAGGTAATGGCACCTTGCGTCATTACTTTATAGAGCCTTGAAAGTTCCTGGCACCACATTAAAAACTGTTCATGGGGTGCAAATTAAAGAGAAACAAGTACTGTCTTGACAGCAGTGGGTAAAGTGATGCCAGGTTACGTTTTGTTGCTGTCTGACGTCCAAAACCCCCTGGAGTAAAGTGACATCAGCAACCGCAAAGCGCCCGTTTGCACACGTGCGGGGGTGAAGGGAGAATCTGTTTGGAAAAAGGCTTCCCTCGCCTCAGAAACCAGAGTGTTGACTGCTCTCGTATTCCCAGAGCATCTCGCACTCTCGAGGAAAAATACGCAAGAGCAACGAGAAGACGGCAGGGAAATGAGATAGTTGAAGCTGTAGGAGGAGGGAGAACAAGAGGTGAGGGAGAAGCAGAGGGACAGAGAAAAAGAAAAGGGGGAGGGAGGGTTTTTCTTAATCCCTCCACATCTGGCTTCTATTAGGATGTGGGGCCGCTAAAATAATGTTTTTCGCCCGACAAGCCTCTCTGTGCTATAAATTACCCACCAGCCACTGTGCCTTCCTGACTGAAACTCTTTCAGAGGGCCAGTTTTTTATTTCTGCAACTCCTCCCCCGTTTCTCTCCCCTCGTGCTCACCCCATTTCAAAATTCCCTCCCAGCAGAAGTACACCTCCTGTCTGGAACTGAAAACTTCACTAATCTCATAGACCCGAACGCTTGGATGTTTGTTAGTCCGCATTTTGAGTTGGGAGAGTAACGTCTGTCATGTCTGACTACCTTAAAATTTTGTAGATTTGTTTTTTTAAGCAAGCGAAAACAGAAAATAAATGCCTGTTTGATTAAAAGTAAAGTGCAATGGATGTTCCCATACAATGGCAAAATTGGTTCTCTGTATTTAACCCATCGCACCTAGGATACACCCAAGTGGAGCAGTGGGCAGCTATATAGGTGCCCGGGGAGCAATTGGGGATTAGGTGTCTTGCTCAGAGACACCACGGCATGTGGGGATCGAACCTGGGACTTTCGGGTCACATGTCAGCTGCCCAGATCGGTCCCAGTTTGTGCCCCGATTTGCACACAACATTCCCCTCACACATTAATCCTGGCAGGAAAGCATTCTCAGTATTAATATTTTAAATGTTCTCACAGCAAAGTCATGAAGATCAGTCAACAAAACACAAAAATCATAAAGTAAATGTCACCTCAGATTTTTGAGGTGAGGCGAGGGAAGACTTTTCCAAAGTCGCCTAAGATCAGAGGCAACGCATTCAACACAATGGTACTTCTTCCAGTTTTTAAACTGTCAACAATGGTGTACCACAAGGCTCAGTCTTAGGACCCACTTTCTTTACATTCTACATACATGGGGCGGCTGTGGCTGCATGGTTAGAGCAGTCAATGCAAGAGTTGGGAGTTCGATTCTACCAGCAGTGACATGCCGTAGTGTCCCTGGGCAAGACAATGAACCCCTCATTGTCTCTGATGTGTGTTCCATCGGTGCATAAATGTGATTTAAAAGCACTGATTATTCTATGTACAGATCTAGTAGAGTGTTGTATGAATGGGTAAATGAGGGCACAGATTGTAGTAGCGCTTTGAGTACTGTATCTTGATAAGATAAAGGTGCTATAAGTTATTCTGTTGTTAATGAATTGGAGCCAAATAACTGAAAATTAAAACCAAATGACGTAACCTGATGCTCTCTGTTAAAGTCCAAGAGAAAAAAAACGACTTTATTCTGTAATAATAGGTCAAAACTCTTAATTTTAACAACAGCAAGCCTTTATAGACTCTTACAGCCAGTTGTTTTACACGTGTTTTTGGAATGTGCTTTGCAGTAATGTCACTAATTTAAGGAAGAAGAACCACAGGCTCAGCTCCCCCGAGAGATAATCACGCCTGTCAGAAAGGACTTTATCTTATAAGGTTGCAAAGTTTAACATCAACAAAAAGCAAAATAATAAGGGAAACAAGCAGTCACGACATGCCTTTAAACTTCACTGCTTGGCTTTCATTGCACGCCTCAGTGTCCCTGGTGAGGCTCATCTCCTCCAGGGGTTAAACAGAGTTCAGTGTGCAGAAGAGCATAAAATTGGTGCAGGTATGGAGCTGGAGACATGAGGTCTGAGGGCCACTCAGAGGGCCCGGGCAGGGCCTTGTGAAGGAGGGAGGAAGCTGGGTGTAAGGGGGGACGGGTCAGCGCCACTTCACCAGTAAGACCAATTAGATAAATAAGAACTGACAGCCAGAGGATGAAAGGAAGACGCCTGACTTAATGTGCAAATTCAAGACGTAACATTGACCTTCCCAAACTTGATTTTGGAGCCATTAACCACCTGTTTGATGAAGGCAGCTGGTGGAGTCTTCCTCAGGTGATGGCCGTGAAGAAGGGCACATCTGCTCTGACACCAGAGCCTGTAGAGCTGCAGTATCCTTCCTCTAAAACACTGTCTGCTTTCTTTTTTATTTTATAAAAAAGAAAACCTAAGTTATAGTTAAAAAGGCTCAAAATGGTTACCGAAAGACGAAGGTGGAGCAGAACTGTTTTAGCTCGTGTCAATGTGTCTGTTGCCAAATTGTTTCAGGAACTACTGGATACATTTTCGTGAAACTTTTAGAAACTAATTACTGTAAACTTGATTTTGAAGTCCACAGACTTCCAATTATAAAAATAAAAAAACACACAAATGAGCTATGATGTCAATTTTCCACATATTGAGCAACAACTTGGTAGCTGAGAGTGATCTCCAAATGTTGCGCTTGTGGAGGAATTGAAGCCAGGAATGCAGACTTATTCAAAGAGCGCAAATGTTAAACTTGCTGTATTAAAATGAATAAAAAAATAAAAATAAAAAATAAGGAAAAAGGTTGCCATGAAAGCAAAACCCCAATCCAAATCAAGATGGCTGCCACAACAAATAAGCTTCAGTAAAAACAAAATGATTAATTCAGTTTTCTAAAGATTGGTGTGGTCGTAGCTGAGAGTTGTACTCGACACATGGTCCAAGCACTACTCATCGAGGAAGAAATTAAACGTTAAAGTAATTTGCTTCACATATGTCAGTACAGTTCAAGATGGCTACCACAGCTAACCAACATTAGTCTGGATACAACTGAGTAAATTTTTACAGCTATCGAGCTAACGTGGTGGTAGTATACTAGATGAGAGTCCCCAAACGCGTTATTTTCAGTTTGACCATTCGTTCAATAAACACTAGCTCTTTATGGGAACAAAAACATGACGTTTGTGACCTTTGTTTCACTAAAGATGGCCAACATTTCATTGTTTGGAATTGTTCCCATAACAAGTCTTAATTTAAGGGCTAGTAAGTCCCACCCATTCCCATCACAAAAACTATTGGACAACTCTTGATTTGTTGCAAACGTGCAAAACGTAGGGGGTAGGATTGGAACGAAAAGGTGAGTTTGGCTAACTGCGACAATATCCTGTTGACTGCAAATAAAGAAAGCCTACCTGTATAAGCTCAAATAAATTGTATTTTTTCATATTGATAACACGATAAAACCTGAGTTATTCTACTTTAGTTTGGTATAACTCACATGGTTTGCGACAACATTGTTTGTCAGAGTCCTTTGAAGAAAGAAACAAGCCTGCTAGGGTGGACGAATGGTCACATTTCAGCACATTGTAACTCGAGCCGGTCATGGCCGGTAATCTGGATGGAGCACCCACTGCATCATACCAGTGCCCCCCCCCCCCCGTCTTTTCCTTCTGTCTCTATTATTCCATCCCATAATTACCATCTGAACTTCTGCCAGATGTTGAGAGAGAGCCGTGTCATCAGAGAGATCAGATGGACCGACTGGAAGCCGGATCCCAGTCTGTTTTCACAGAGAAAATGTGATGCGGACCTCGAAGCTCATAACCTTACAAGCAGTGATTTATGATCCGTGACTTCAATATCTGTGGTTTCATTATCTCACTTTGGAAAACTGCTGTTGCTACGGCTATCTGCAGCCACGATGCCTGTGTATCCTCAGGCTGTCAGGCTTTATCTCGGCTCACAGCAAGAATGCTCAGATAAGAGATGAGTAAGGAGATAGTTGGTCTGATTGCTGAGGTTGCAGATGTGAACCACCCCTCGGATTCCAACTCAGGAACACCCCAATTTATAATGAAACAAATATTTCTTCAAAGAATGCATATTGTCCGCTGCATTGTTGGACAAAGTTTGAGTCCTACTGCTGCCATTGGGTCAAAAGACCCACAAGGCCTCAGATTTGAGGTCTCAAATGGCAGCAGGCGGGTTAAATAAAGATCTGTTGCTGCTCAAGTATGTGAGTACTCTCAGCTACCACTATCCCTAATTCCAGCCCAGTGCTTGTAAAAGTGATGGATATGTCACCAGTTTTGTATTTGCTAAGATTTCATTAAAACCTGTCCTTGTCATATTGGGTCAGTGCTGATGCTGAGGCAGAGGAACTTACCGTATTCGTCGGAGGAAAATATGCACCGGTGTTTAATACGCTTTGTCCAATTATTAACAATAAACAAGAAAAAATCGTAAATAATACGCTTCGGTGTTTAATACGCGTCATCGCCACGCGACGCGTCAGCGCCTCATTTGCCCTGATTAAGATGGCGGCGACAGAAGCAAGCGAGTACGAAGAACTTCACAAGGAAAGACGGTAAAAACAATTATTTCTTTGCGAGAAAAAATATATTTCTTAGCTGACTTTATAGCAGACGTGCTCCTGAGCTTAACGAAATGTTCAAATCAGCTGGATTTAAAAAAAAGTTCGCCGAATTTTAGGCAGGCGGTTCGGACCGGACGCTTTGTTTCTTTAAATTTAGCTAAATAAACGCTTAAAAATATATATTTCTTAGCTGACTTTATAGAAGACGTGCTCCTGAGCTTAACGAAATGTTCAAATCAGCTGGATAAAAAAAAAAAGTTCGCCGAATTTTAGGCAGGCGGTTCGGACCGGACGCTTTGTTTCTTTAAATTTAGCTAAATAAACGCTTAAAAAATATATTCTTAGCTGAATTTACCTAAATAAACGCTTAAAAATATATATTTCTTAGCTGACTTTACAGAAGACGTGCTCCTGAGCTTAACGAAATGTTCAAATCAGCTGGATTTAAAAAAAAAGTTCGCCGAATTTTAGGCAGGCGGTTCGGACCGGACGCTTTGTTTCTTTAAATTTAGCTAAATAAACGCTTAAAAATATATATTTCTTAGCTGACTTTATAGAAGACGTGCTCCTGAGCTTAACGAAATGTTCAAATCAGCTGGATAAAAAAAAGTTTGCCGAATTTTAGGCAGGCGGTTCGGACCGGACGCTTTGTTTCTTTAAATTTAGCTAAATAAACGCTTAAAAAATATATTTCTTACCTGACTTTATAGCAGACAGTCCCCTGAGCTCAACCAAATGTGAAATCAGCTGGATTTAAAAATCTGCGGTGTGGTTTATAAGTTACGGTATCTTGCTAACAAAAACAGCTACCGGTACATCCATAGCCAGGGCGGGCAGCGACAGAGTCAGTCCGACCAGAGGAGGCTTTTTTCGGACACATGAGCTAGAAACGTCTGGAAGTGGCCCTCTTCCTCTTCGCTCTCTGAGTCCTCTGCTGCTGCCCATAGCGACCATAGCGGCAGAAACTGGTACTGCACCATTTTTGCCTAAAATGTAAAACGACGATATCAGAGCGAAAAATGGGTCTAAAAATATGGAGAAAAAAATCCATAGATGATACGCTTCGGTGTTTAATTCGCAGGACATTCAAATGAGCGAAAAAACTTCCTACTTCCGCTCTCGGCAAAGCAAGTCGCATATCTTTTTGCTCCTCTCCTCCCTAAGTTTTCCTCCTCCCCGCTTGCTTTTTGTCTCATCTGTGACTCTTCAGCGCTCACTCGAACCAATTTGTGATGGATTTAATTAATTGGGCTGTTTCCTCTATAGATAAAATTTTTTCCACAAAGCGAACCGGGCCAGGAGAAACGGCTTGTCCCTCCGACACGCACGCTGTCGGATACATTATGGACTCGTGGGGCCAGTGGCAGCCAATGTGTCTGACTGTCCTGTCTGTCGAAGACGTGGAAGATTTGTGGATTATTGGGATATTGGTGGCAGCTACTCTGTTTTTTGGCGTTGGCGGAGCTGTCTGCTACTGGAAGCTGAGGAAGACTGCGGCGGCTATCAGCGCGCTGGCGAAACTTCCTGATCAGCAAGATTCTCTGATCCGGGCTATGAGCTCCACATCCCAGCTGTTGTACGAACTGAACCGCACGATGGGAGCAGCGGTAGACCACCGCGGACCTGCGGTGCGTTTTGGAACTCGTTTACAGCCGTCCGGACTCAATCAGGGCACAGATGGGGGTTCGTAGCTCGGAACCTCATATGATTCGGCGATTTTGGACCTGAACAGCACCTGGACTTGGAAGGCTGCAGTCAAAAGAACGCTGTGGCCTGAGCTGAAGATAAACAAAAAGAGTATCTAATCTGGACTCTGGCGGCCTTGAATGAAGGCCGTGTGGAAATTCTTCTCCTGGAGTCGAAAGCTGAGAGAACACGCTGCCCCCCCTCCCCCCAGAGATCTCTGTGTGTGCGCTTGGATGGCGCCGAGCTGAGACAACTGCTGACTGTGCTTATCTGAATGTTACTCACAGACTTGATCTCCTTGCTTGTCATCAAACTGCAACATGTCTTGTCTCTCTGTGCTTATGCTGGTAGAGTTTTTGGGACTTTATCATGGAGTGTCTTAAGAAGACAAGTTATGATAGATTCTTTTTTTGAATACCAATGATACCTATCTGTATTTTCCTTTTTCCATATCTGATTGTGGTGGCGCGGTTTCAGACTGCTGCGACTTCGTGCACTCGTCCCTATCTTAAGACGGATGTGCGTAATCAATTACGTTGTTTTGTGCCTCAGTGCAATGACAATGTCAATAAAGATATATTCTATTCTATATTCTAACCGCGTATTATAGACCGGTTTTTACGGTACTGAAAACCAAACCTAAAGATAACTAAGGTCGTTTTCACACCTGATAGTCCGGTAGACTCGGTTTGATTGGGGACCAAAATTAAGAACATTCATTTACATTTTCAGCTGATAAGGTTCGCATCCACACTGCACTGTCAATCGAGCCAACCTGCCCCCCCACCCCCACCCCCGCCTGTGATGGCGATGCACCAAGTACTGAAGGAAACGACACGAAAACCTCTGAAGAAGACCCTTCTTCTTTTTCTTCTGGAAATAAAAACAAACATGGAGTGGCATCAAATTTTGGCTGTTTTAGGATTTCTGTTTTGTCATTTTTCAACGATAGACTCAGCATCAGAGGAAGATGAGGCAGAAGACCATGAAGAATGTTGTTTTTCACACAAGGCGGCTGAGACGACTCCGTGTGAGGTAAGAGAAATGCACATTTGTTTTGGTTGTATTTACACAGAATGCCCTGCGCTGTGGTCCACTTCCTGCTTTTGGGGCAGTCTCCAGTCGGCTTGAATTCACAATGCATTTGAAATGCGCCTCAACCGAACCAGGACCTAGGTTTTTAGGTGGGCAAGAGTTCACTTTTTTGGTCCGCGACCGCATCAGAGTTCAATTGCACATTCACACCTCCCCAAATGAACCAGACTTTCTAGGCAAACGGACTAGAGTTCGATTAAAGCGGACTACCCCGTAAACAGGGCTGGTGTGAATGCACCCTAAAGGACTGGTGAGGCTACACAAAACAAAAGCTAAGGAGCAAACACAAACCATGGGTCAGGAATATTCAAACTGGTAACAGCATAATATGGCAACAAGTGAGTAGAATAGCTAATTTATACTCAGCGAGATGTCGAGATATAACTGTGGCAAGCTATATGGGGAGGAAACCAACAGAACACTTGATAAACAAGGAGTCCCAAGTTTTTAAAAAAAAGGAAAAACCTAATAAAAGACATTTACAAAGACAAGATGCAAAAGATAAATAAACAGGATCATAACAGTTCACTGGTTCATGAGATATTTGAAAATACTCTATCAGATCTAACCAGCTAAAAAAAGGTTTAACTAAAATAACACACAGCCAACAAACAGTCCAAGCTGAACACAGACCAGAACCAGCACTTTTGAGTCTTACCGTGTTGGAAGTTAGCATGTTGTTAGCATCTGGAGCGAGGCTCGCAGGAGCGAGGCTCGCAGGAGCTCAGGTCGGACGGCGTGGATCCGTCGCGGCCGCGTCCCATGGGACCGACGCGTCGCCCGCACGACTTGGCTCCCGTCCTCCTTCTCCAACTGGGACGGTTTCCCCCGCCGGTCCTGGTGGACCGTGAGGCCATTGTCGCGTTAGCGAGATGCTAAGCTAACGAGCTAACAGCATGCAAGACGGTTTGCTAAATAATGAAAAAAAAAACCCAGCTCTAACACACAGACAGTTGTACTCTAACATTGTTCTGACATAGTTTCACAAAATGATTTATGTAGAATATTTTGTTTACCGGCCAAAAGGACGACGTCTTCCAGAGCAGATCCAAGCCAGACTCAGAGCGAGGAGGGGCTGCTGTCCAGTTTCTCCGATGAGATAAATCCTTCACGTTACTTTTTTTTTGATTAACTGAAACCTGCGCGTTGCCCAAACGTCTACCCGACTGGAACACCCACTGACACAACACGAAGTAACCATTGCAATTAATTAGAAATTAACACAAAAAAAAAACGTGAAAAATGAACATCCATTAAACCGCGCTGTCCCCTGTTCTGACTTTCAAAATGAGGGTCCACCCGGAAGTAAGACGGATGTGACGTCACATGGGAACTATGTATTGGTTTGAAGGAGTGTGGCAGGAAGGAAACTCAGAAGCTAACCCAGTTAGAAGACAAGGTGCTGAGAAAAGTGGTTCCAGGTTGTAGATCTCACTGGAAGGTAAGTTAGGCAATGCTTAAGGAAACAGGACTTCCACAAGTTCAGGACTGAGGAAAACACAAGGAGTACATGTTTGTAGTTTTTTATGTGGTTTAGGATCATAGAGGGCTGCAGACTTTTTATCTGAAGGTTTCAAATGTTCCAGCAGAAATCTACTGAACCACAAGTCCTTAAGTACAGCAGGCCTCGTCAGACTGAATCAGGAACAGGTGTGAGAGGTATAAGCTCCGTCCTGCCACTCGGGAGCTACAGGAACTGTGGTTAGTGGCAGGAAAAACACAATCTCCACAATCACTGGTGTGGCTTTTCCCTAAACCGGGATGCTCAGTGTAGTAGCCATGGATGTTTTCTGTCAAGAGAGCTACAATGTCAGATCTTAGAGCTGTAGAATTATGGAAACTAAATTGAGAAGGGTTCATGACAGGGTTGAATCTATCAGGACTCTGCGGCTATTTTGAGGGAAAATTTGCTTTTTTTTTTCAAAACTCAAGTGACAAGAATGTGAGCTTCTGAAACCCATGTGAGTCAAATGCTACTTGCCAAAAGTTGCACCTCTGTGAAAAACTGTTAGTGCTTGCAGTATGTGTTGGTGATGACTCTCAGCTACAACTTTGCCAAATATCAGCTCACTGTCTTAAAAATTGATGGCGTTGTAGCCATTTTTTGTATTCACTAAGGTTGATTAGTTGCTGTGACCGTCCTGACTCAGGCCGACTCTAGAAGTTAATCAGTTGTACACGAGCATCCTAGGACAAACGAACAAAGGTCCTGGCTGTTATATAATTGCTGACCTGTCATGGTGGTGGGTGACAAGGAAACAAAAGGGTCTAAACATCCTGTCAAAGGGCAACACAGACGTACGTGTCACCAGCGCTCTGGAAACTAGAGCCCAGGTTATTTTTCTGTCATGATCCTTGGGATTATTTGAATAGAGTTTGGGTGTGTGGGTGGATCTGAGCAGGGGAAGCTTCTCCTCCATGCGGGGGTCTAAGATATCAAAGCTAGAAGGCTGAAGAGGGTGGATGCAGCAGAGGAGGTTTTGGGGGGTTGGCTTTTGTCTCCAGCTCTCCACCGGGATCCCTTGAAAAGATCACCTAACGGGCGGATTTGTCGCGGCTCCCAGATCTGTGCTCTGATTGGTTGAGGCCAGTGGACAGATGTTAGAGCTGCAGCAGGGGGTTTGGATGAGTCCAGCTCCTCACATCGCAGGGACGGTCTGCTGGAGAAGAGGGGCCCGCGGGCTCCCAGCACACGGCGCTCGCTTGAGTGCTTCTCAAAGACGCACATTTCAGTGCTTCTTCTTCCTCACATCAAAGACGGACATAACCGCTTCGGCCCGAACCGAGTGCGGTTCTGAAATTTATTGTGCGTGGTAACTGAGCATGCACAAATCCAGTTTGAGGTGCTTTTGGAAGACTAAACATCTTGTCATGGGGTCAAAGTTTGAGCCCTCCTTAAAAATAGATTACAACGTCCCATGGAGCTAACGGCTTTAATAGTTTATTTTCAGGTGCCAGAGCCTTAAAAATCAGCTTCAGTGTGATGCATAATCTTGAAATAATTGATCACAATACAGTACGTGCAAAAAATATTGGGATTTTTGATTTAGCTTGGAATTTCTAAACAATACTTCAAGATGTCAGTTGTAATCTATATACAGTAGTCCCTCACTTATCGCAGAGGTTACGTTCCAGACACCCCCGCGATAGGGGAAAATCCTATAGGGATGTTATATTTATTTTAGTATTTATACATATTTTAAGGCTTTATAAACCCTTTCTACACTCTTGCAATGTTCTTAACAATGTTCTAAACTCTCTAAATGCTCTAAAAGAGCACAGCATAAGAGCAGACAGACTGATGCTATGGTTACTGAGCCAATCAGCACTTGTGGGCGGACTGGCCATTGGGAGCATCAGGACATTTCC
>JBBPBX010024470.1:8615-39640 GCA_038048925.1 Garcialebias charrua
TCGGAACAGCGCATGCGCAAAGGGAACATTCAGTGCTTTCAGCACCAGCCTCTGGCGGTCATCCGGGATGCATAGAACCGTAGTTACATTAGTAACTTTCGTTTTTATTCATACTTTTGAGGTGCTTTCTATGTTTTAACAGTTTATTTTAGACTAGTTCCATGCTCAAAAGAGAACTGGTAAATTGATCCTGCTCATATAAAACCTGCACTTTTTTACCTTGCTGTAATGTGGTAACAAATATTGAAACATTTGTTTAATGTGTATGTGCATTACAGGAGCTTTTGTTAACTAGAGAAGGTTGAGGCATGCATTTTAGGTGTTTTTTTGTTTGTTTTTATGTGTTTCATAGCAAAGGTGCCACTTTAATTGCAAAAGCCACGTTTTTGAACTACTTGTTACATTTAGATGTGTTTTTACTTGTTACATAAAATTACTTAATCCAGCAACCTATTCATTACTGTTGTGACTGAGTCATGGGAGGTTCTTTATTTTCTACAATGCCAAAAGTACAAAGTGGTGAATCTCAATAAGCTGTGAACAGTTTTTAAAGGTGATGTTCTATATAAGCAGACTTTTTCATGAGGGCTTGTAACAGATTAACTACCGTATTGTAATAAATGTTCAGATTGTGATTTGCTCTCAGAAATGCAGGTGGTTTTTTTTGGGGGGAAGGGGGTACCACTTGCATTTTTGTGCTACACTTTGAGTCATGAACAACATTTTACTGCCGCTCTGTTACTCTTGGTGTAAATAAGTTACAGTAAATAACCACCGTTTGTTTGTCTGCATCTTTCAGGCTGTAAGTGCCTTGCAGCAACAGCAACCTGTACAGCCTGCAACTCCCCCTGTTCCTTTGGAGACTCACCCTGTAAACCTAACGTCGCCTGTTCCACCTACTGACCCTCTGGTCCGAAAACAGGTAGTGCAAGACCTAATGGCGCAGATGAAGGGACCATACAACTTCATGCAGGTGAGCTGTGATATTTAGAGAACTCCGTTAGCTAAAGTTGTGTCGAGGTCCTAATCACTTCTGTTCTTAGGACTCCATGTTGGAGTTTGATGGAACGCCCATTGATCCAGCCATTGTATCAGCGCAGCCAATGAAACCTGCTCAGACCATGGACGTACCGCAAATGGTTTGTCCACCAGGTACGTTTGATGAGAAGATACAGGTAGTCCCCGATTTACGAGCGCTCTGATCTACGAGGTTCCGGACTTACGAGCTGGCAAATTTTTTGAAAAAACGCAAAAAATACTGAGTTTTTCTGTGTTTTTTCACCACAGTTCGTTAGCTAAACATGTGGACACACGTTTCCGATCATTTTTATGCACTCATAAGCAGTTTTTCGATGAAAAACGAGTGTTCGTAGTCGCGCTAGCAAAACCGTTCCAATTTACGAGCGAAATTCCGGACTTACGAGACACGTGGCGGCCGTTCCAAATTACGAGATTTCCGGTTTACGAGCGCCTCGTTGTAACGGAACTCGCTCGTAAATCGGGGACTACCTGCTGTTCTAATAAAGTTTAGAGTAGGGGTGCACAGACGCATGTATTTGTCCCAAACCATCATCTATGGACAACTGGCGCAGTTACAGAAAACCAGGAAGAATGTTTGTTCCAACTGATCACCACTCTCCCTCTAGAAGGCCATACACATTTTATTTAACTGAATTATGATTGCTGCCATGACTAAAAAAGAAGCAGAGTAAGATGCAATATACAGCACTTTAAATCAAAACAAAGCATGAATGACTGGTTCAGAATATAACACAAAAACGTCCTTGTTTATTTTAAATCATCTTTGTGAATAAGGTTTTCTTGGTCATGCCCAGCTGCAGTCGGCTGCAATGAGATGTGCGTTTATAGCAAGTCAAGCAGGTCATAAATTGTGGGCTTTGAAAAACACTTGACAAGCTGTTTCTGTATTTATTCAATATTACCGTAATTTTCGGACTATTGAGCGCACCCGAATACAGTATACAGTACTGTATGCTGCGTCCACTAAATATATAAAACATTTGTACGTATATTCATTCAACCTTTGTTTAGACAAATAGATCACATTAAGCCTAGAAGACTCGTTTACAAGTGAGATCTGTTTAGACAAAAAAAGTAATGAAACTGGACACATATAGGAATTGGAGGCAAAAAAAAAATTCTATCAGACTCTTTCTTAGGCCACGCTTGTCTATAAGCCATGGGTGTCCATGTCGTAAGATGAGATATTTACACATTTCTTTATTTTTCTTTCTGCTTCTGGAAAAGTTATTTTGTGTTTTAGAAGATAATTGCAATTGTAATCGGTTTCTTTTTACTGCTACACCTGACCTAAGTTGAACCATGACTTGGGAGTACAGTTACACCCCCAGTTTAAAATGCCAGTCTGACCATTGAAAGCAAAAATGTTTGATAAAAGTGTTGTGGTTTTAGGTCACCCTGATCCCCGGCCGATCCAGCCCAACTCTGTTCCTGCTCAACCAGAGCCCACACAAGTAAGTATTAGGTATAAACATGATGGTAAAACGACACAAATATTGTTCTTAGGCCTGTCACGATAACAAATTTTGCTGGGCAATTAATTGTCTCAGAAATTATTTCGATAAACGATAATATTGTTTGATATTCAACAATAATTATCCATCCATCCATCCATTTTCTTCCGCTTATCCGGGGTCGGGTCGCGGGGTAGGGAGGCCCAGACTTCCCTCTCCCCAGCAACTTGGAGCAGCTCCTCTGGGGGAATCCCAAGGCGTTCCCAGGCCAGCCGAGAAACATAGTCCCTCCAGCGTGTCCTGGGTCTTCCTCTGGGCCTCCTCCCGGTGGGACATGCCCGGAACACCTCACCAGGGAGGCGTCCAGGAGGCATCCTAACCAGATGCCCGAGCCATCTCAACTGGCTCCTCTCGATGTGGAGAAGCAGCGGCTCTACTCTGAGTCAAGTCAAGTCAATTTTATTTCTATAGCACAACTTAAAACAGATAAACTGTTATCAAGGTGCTTCACACACACAGCATACAAGTTTAAAAATGTACAGAAACAGTAACACACACCAATAGTAACAATTATGATATTAACAGTAGTAAAAGTACATAAGTCAAGTCAAAGTCAAAGTCAACTTTATTGTCAGATCTGCAATATGTACTGTACAGGACATACACAGGACCGAAATTGCGTTTCTCTCAGTCCCTCGGTGCAACAGTAAACATCTAAACATTGAAACACTAAAACATATAATAATTGACATAAGCATAAAATAGTAAAACTAACACTGTCCTGAGTTTTTTGCATAGTGGAATAAGAGTATGAAAATTTACACCAACTCTAAAACTAAAACATTAAACATTTAATGAACATAATACTGTCCTGAGTTTTTGCATACTAGTATAAAAAAAAGAGTATAAAAAGTATAACTAAAATAAACTAAAGGTTTCTAGCATTGACATTTGCAAAGTGGCAAAGCAGCGTATGAGTTAATGTACACAGTATATGTATGAGGTAGTAGTTGATGTTGTTATAGAGGCAAAAAGTGGCATATGCAGTAAGGCACATTGGGCATCCCTAAATAAGACCGTTCAGAGCACATTGTATATGTATCAGCAGTGGTGTAGATATTAGAGTAGTGTAAATGTAAACAGTAGTAGTTACATGTAAGCAGTAGTAATAAAAGTAAACAGTATTAATAAATGTAAACAGAGAATGTAAACAGTATTATGATTATAGGCAGTGATGTAATACAAACATTAGTGCAAGTATGAGAAGTAGTGCAAACTGTATGAGCACATGACCGAGAGCTTAGTGAATAAACCGTTTGATGACACAGAGTCCAGTGTTAAAATCTTTGTGTTGTGTGGTAATGTGTGAGAAAGTTTTAGTGTTAAGGCAGTTCAAATGGGAGGGGGGGCAGAGCAGGCAGAGTGTTTAGCATCCTGACTGCCTGATGAACAGAGCTGTCTCTCAGTCTGCTGGTTCGAGCCTGGAGACTCCTCAGTCTCCTCCCTGATGGCAGCAGTCTGAAGCAGCTGTGTAGTGGGTGTGTGGGATCACCTGCCATGCGGTGGGCTTTCCGAGTGAGGCGTTTGCTGTGTAAGTCCTGCAGTGAGGGGAAGGAGGTGCCGACTATCTTCTCAGCTGCTCTCACAATGCGCTGGAGGCTCTTGCGGCAGGATGCAGTACATGCACCAAACCACACAGTGATGCAGCTGGTAGGCATTCTACCCATTTGGTGAATGCACAGGTTACCGTGAGAAAATATTTATTTCCTCTAGAGCTCTTAGTGAGTGGTCCAACCCAGTCGATCTGGAGGTCAGACCATGGGAATGCAATGCCTCTGCTTTGCAGTGGTGCTCTGTGAAGTGGTCTGGTTGGCTGAAACTGGCCACAGACCACGCACCCTTCAATGTAGTCCTTGACATCCTTTTTCATTCCAGGCCAATAGGCAATTTGTTTTAATGCCGTCAGCGTGGCTTTATCTCCTTTGTGTCCTGCGGACGGGAGATCATGGGCATGAACTAACATCACCCCCCTTTGGTCATGGGGAACCACGAACACAGGTGAGGACGTTGGTCCATGAGCGAAAGTTAGGATGCCTTTGATTAGTTTTAGCTGTTTGCGCAGCTGATAAAGGACTTTAAGGTCTGGATCGGAATCCAGTTCGTCTTTAGACGGAGTGTTTTTCTCTGGATCAGTCAGGTACAGTATCATGGAGTTGATAGCAGGATCCGACTTCTGTAGTTGGATGATGTCTGGGTCAGTCAGTGCAGGTCGTACAGAGACTGCGTTGTCAGCAGGTCTGGCTGCGGCCTGTGCACGTGTGACTGCCATTACCCTGACTGTAGGTTGTGTTGGCAGAGTCTTGATTAACCAGGAGGGGTCGAAGGACCATAGAGGACCTTCGTCGGCTCCTTCTTTGGCTAAGGAATCTGCAATGTCATTGTAGTACTTGTCATCGCCTGGGACTCTAGAATGTCCTGGAACTTTCTTCCAGTAGATCTGTAAGTCGTGAGATGTCACCAAGTGATCACACGCTATGAAAAGCTCTTTGTGTTTGACCACTTTTCTGTCGCTTGTTAGGAAACCGTTCTGTTTCCACACAGCGAGGTGACAAGCGAAACTCAAACGAGCATAGTTAGAGTCAGTGCAGATGACTAGCGTCTTGATGGAGCGTTCTACTACCATCTGGAGAGCTATTAGGATTCCTGCAATCTCAGCGTACTGAGAAGTCTGAGATCCTAATTTGTAGCTGAAAGTTATCTGTTCTTGGTCTTGGAGGAGGACCCCTCCAACACCTGCCCTACAGATTTTGTCGCGGAGGAATGAAGATCCATCCACGTACAATGTTGTCATATCTTTGCAGATATTGTCATCAAAGAAGTGGTGATTCGGGTCTTCAGTTACTGGGGGTTTTACCTCAACCGGCGGCTGGGTGGCTGGTACATCTTGTGTACACTTCTGGCAGATTGCCAAGTCCGTCCCCAGATGAGACTTCTTGTTTTGACCATAACGTATGTCTAGGTTAAAACTTTGAAGCGCCATGAGCCACGTTGCAACACGTGAGTTTGTCACCACACCATCTCTGATGCGTTCACTGTTAAGAAAAGTCACTGGCTGGTGTTGTGTTTCCACAATGATTTTCTGTCCACCAATGTAGCTGGAGAAATGTTTAACTGCCCACACTGTGGTCAGTAAAGCTTTCTCACAGTCTGAGAATCTCAACTCGGGGCCTGCCATCGTTTTGCTGGCGTAGGCTACTACACGTTTGTCTCTGTCGTGTATCTGGTACAGACCTGCACTTATGCAATGAGCTGAGAAGCCCACTTCCAAGTAAAACTCTTTGTTGTAGTCTGGGTAGACTAAACAAGGGGCTGACTTGATCCTGTTTATAAGAGCGTCCATTGCCTGTTGCTGTTTGTCAGTCCAAACAAATGGTACGTCTTTTTTAAGGAGTTCAGTCAGTGGTTTCGCAAGGTCCGCATAGTTTTCGATGAATTGGTTCGAGTAGTTACACACGCCCAGAAAACTTTGTAGTTCTTTGAGATTGGTGGGGACTTTGAGATTGTCGAGGCCTTGGGTGCGAGTCAGCTGTGGTTGTACTCCGTCTGGACCTACAAGTAGGCCAACGTAGTCCACTTTGGTTCTGCACCATTGGCATTTTGACAGTGATATCTTAGCACCAGCAGTTGTTAGTTGATTCAGAACGTGGTCGATCTCAGCCAAATGTGAGTCCAGTGTTGGCTGCCTCAAAAGGACATCGTCCACGTAAATCAGTGTCCCACGCTCGTGGGCGTCTGGACATGCTTTGTTCAAGAAGATGTTGAACTCTGCAGGTGAGTTAGCGTAGCCAAAGGGACACCTGTTAAAGGTGTATTGACGGCCACCAAAAGTGAAAGCTAGTTTGTACTGGTCCTCGGCGCGCACAGGGATGGTCCAAAAACCAGAGGCGACGTCGAGGGTCGAGAAGTACTTACCATTGGTGACCTTGGGCAGTTCCTGTTGGAGCTGGTCATAGGCCATCTGGATAAGGGAACTTGTTTGTTTAGCTTTCTGTAGTCTATAGTGAGTCTCCACTTACCATTTGGTTTTAACACCGGCCATAAAGGCGCAGAGTAAGTGCTGTTACAGTATCGGATGATACCTTTTTCTAACAGGTCATTAATGATTTCTCTGATAGGTTGATGTGCTGCCAGAGGAATCTTGTACTGTCTGACAAATGCAGGGGGAGCATTAGGCGGGGTTGGGATGCTCACTGTGTGGAGCGTGGTCAACCCACAATCCATCGAGTCAGTTGAGAATGATTTCTCATATTTTAGAAGAACTTTGCGAAGTTTGTCCCTTTCTTCATCAGTTTTCAGGGCGTCGGCTTGGGCGACCACCTGGTCAATCTGTGAAGCAATTGAGAGGGGTTCTTGTTCTTTGGGGAGCTCCAGTGAGTCCCCTTCAGTGTCGTAAAACCTGTCAACAGGTAGTGCACTGTAAGTTTGAGGGCATAGACTGTCTCCTTTGTTGAAACCGAACCTGCGGACAGTGTCCTGGTCGGACTCAGTGGGGGAGAAAAGAGCTATGGCCTGTGTTGGTTTCGTGAACAAGACTTGCCCCGTGTGTTGATTTGGGATCAAGTTTTCTGGGAGTCCTCCCAGAAATGGAATGCTTAGCTCAAAATCATGAAAATCAGTAGAGATCAACCATCCTAACTGTGTGTTTTTTGGGATCAGTACCTCTTCTGTGCTTGTGTTGCACATAGCAACAGTCGTGGTTCTGCAGTCGAGGGTCACTTGGCATGTGGCCTCCATGGACAGTCCTAAGTTGAAAAACATAGGAGATGGTTGAAAGTATGCCTGTTTTGTGCTAATAGCTTGTCCTTTCATGATGTGACACATCACCGGCTTGTTCATAACCTGAGGTGGTACCGCAGTGTTATGGCTGTTAGCAATCTGGCAGACCTCTGGAATGGTCTGTCCAGCCTTAAGGTTCTCTGTGGTTAGCACAGGAGACTCCTTTGTGGCTGTGTCTAGTGACCACAGTACATTGTTGTTGATGTCCACTCGGACACCTAATCTTACCAAAATGTCGGAGCCTATGTAGGTTGCATGTGGTAAGTTCGGGACCACGAGGAACGGGTGATCCAGTTCTCGTTGGTTCCAGATTAGTTTCAGGTCAATGATCCCTATTGCGGTCATTACCTGTTTATCGTTGGGGTCTAACGAAAAGCGGAAAGCCTTTTTGTTCATTTCTAGACCCAACTGTTTTTTAACCAAGGTTCCATAGAAAGCTTGGCTGATCGCTGATTTCTCCGTCCAAGGAGACAGAACAGCATCATCGGTGTGGGATCCTTGGATCTCAACACCTTTGACTACCTGTGGTAGGTAGTGTTCAGTGAGTGCTGACTGTTTCAGCTCGCAGAGGAGGCTCTCTTGTTGGGCCTTTTCTGCCTCACCTGTTGCTGAAGGTTCACTTACCGGGATTGTGCTCTCGTTGGAGGGTCCCTTCGTGCCTTCCGCGGTACCTGCTGTTAGACAGTCAGTGTCACCTTGTGTAGGCATATCGATTGGCAGTGGTTGGCTCACTCTGGTCCACATTGTCTGATCGCCATAATCTATAATCGCGTCGAAGCGGTTTATAAAGTCTTGGCCGACCAAAAATGGGAATGAGTCAACGGCGGACACGTGTACCGGGTGGTATAGCGTCATTTCACCAATCTGCATGTGAACCATAGCTATAGCTGTTAGGGTTGTTCTCGTTTCTGAGAGTCCCTGCAATACTACAGCACATTCTTTGAGGGGTATTTCCCTGTCAACACCGCTAGCGGCTATCCGTAGCTCCTTCAACAGTGTGGGAGACATAATGGTTATGTCAGCCCCACCATCCAGGAGGGCCTCTTCTGTGAGGACCCCTTCTAAAGTGATTGACAGGTAAGCCTTCTTAGCGGGCCCCTTCCTGATAATGTTACACAGGAACCTATCAGGTTTTTTCCGACGTTTGGGTCTTTTCAGACGTTTGTTACGTCTACCATTGTCAGTGTGATTTTCATTCACCTGTACTGGTAGTGCAGTCACACATGGGTCTGAGTGATCAGTCTGTGACGAGTCATTGTCTTTGGTGAGTGAGCTTTCCCCCCTTTTTTTGATGAGGGGCTCTCGGACTCTGTAACAATGATGTCATGGTTACGGTCAATGTCTTGTTGACTGTCTGTACCCTGATTGTCAGCATCCTGACTATCAGTATCTTGGTGACTGTCAGCAATTGTGGCATTGTTGTTATTTGTGTGCTCTGAGTTACTATCAATGATAGTGTTACACATTACTCCAGGTTGGTTTTCCTTGTTTGATTTTTTCAAACTTTCTAACAACCGACAAATGTTCTCTGTCGCTTCAGAGCTCAGAGGTCTAGGGCCTTTTCTCTGGAACCTTCGTGATTTCCTGCTTGACTTGAACTGTTCTGCTTGGGGTGCAGGAGGGGCATGTCCTTGACTTGGGGGTTCCTCTTGGGACCACCCTTTGTTGTATGGATTACATCGGTATCAATGCTTTTTAGTCCGTGGACGTGCGTCCCAGTTTTGACCTTGGTGGTCACCCTGTGGGTTCGGTTCGAACCACTGTGGATTTTTGTTCCAGCAGACACCTTCATTTTGCGGTTTGTTAGGTTGGAAATTATGTTTATTCTCGCCTTCCTTAAAAGAGTGAGCTGGCGCTCTTGCTCCTTCAAGGTCTAGCGTTTGGTATTTGACCTTTTCACCTGGATACACTTCTACGGGTTTCTTGTGTCGCTTGTATGTTTCAAAAACACGTATAGCACACTCCTTTAATTCACGCATGGTTTTTTTCTCTGTAGTCGGCCATGAGGTTGGCTGTTGAACCAATCTCTGAATACAGATTGTTCATAAAGAGAAACTTAAAATCACGTTCATCCTCCATACCTGGCTCATTCTGATCACCAAAAAAGGCTTTGAAAAGTCTGTCATAATATGGGATTGGATGTTCATTCTGCCCCTGAGTGATTTTCAATGCGGCTTGGTAGCCAACGTCTCCCATGCGAGGAGCATATTCTTGCAGTAGAGTTTCGCAGAAAAGTTTGTAATCCTTCAAAATGGCGACTGGTTGACGCGCAATGAAGTGCTGCACTTTCCTGTTTGTGGTGAGTTTGATCAAACTGATTTTATCGTCAACCGTAGCGTTCGGATAGCATGCCAGTTTAAACTCAATGTCTTTCAGATAGGTATCGGTTTCAGTCGAACCATATTGCCCTGGCTCAAAACGTTGAACGAACTGGGAAATTTTATGGAGTCGTTCTATTGGGACAGCGAATTGAGAGCCATTAATAGTGATATACCCACCCATCTGCGCACCAGGTACACCTGTAGACATGGGGTACGTAGGTACCTGCCATTGGGTTGTCCCAGCAAATGTCTGTTGAGGTGGAGGTGGTGGCGGAGGGAGTAGTGCATCGGGCATGGGCGGGGGCGGTGGAGGAGGGAGTGGGTCATCAGGTATGGGAGGGGGCGGCGGAGGCGGTGGATTCTCAAGGTGTTTACTCATGAGATCCAAACATTTTCTCTCTTCGTCAAAGAGTTTGTTCATTGCTGATGCACGCTCTATTCTACAACTGTTCAGTTGGACCCTTAACCCTTCATTCTCACGTTGTAACATCATGTGCTGCTCTTGTGATTTTCTATAATCATCTTGCAGCCTTGTGTACCGTAGTGATAATGATTCCAGGGTGTCCGTGCATTTGTCCAGCGCGTCCCGTGCCTCCTCACAATCCGCCTGAAGCGACTTGTACTGATGGTAATACTTATCCTTCTCCACCACACATTTTTCCAAATCATCTTGTGATTGGTCAAAATCCCTTTTTAACACTGTGCATTCTTCGTAGAGACTACGCGTTTGTTCAGCGCTGCCAATACTCGACTGTGTTAAACTCTTTACCTCCTGCTGTAAAGTGGCAACCTCCATTTGTGCTGTTAAACATGATGTAGAGACAGCCCGGCGTACAGCAGTTTCAAAGTCTAGCTTGGCCTTTAACAGAAGGCTTAATTTAGCCAAACGTTTATCTCTGTCTGCTTTCTTTTCAGCCGTTGTGGTTCCAGCTGTTACAATTTTTAATGCTCTGTCCACATCTGCTTCCTCCATCAACTGTGTCTCTTCATGATAGTTTGTGATAGACCCTGTGAGTGAAAATAAGGCACGTTCGATCCAATCTGCTTTGGTCGGGTCGTAGCCTCCAGTTGGCACAGGTTGCCCCGTATCAGTGGTGTTAGGGGTCTCACCCTCTGTGCCTGCCATCCTTTATCTGGATTTTCAGTGAAAATAAAAGATGCTCTGTATTCGTTACTCTAAACTTTTCACTATTTGAAATAAACAGGAAAGTTTAAATGTGCACAGGATAACTGTGGAAGATGATGTGTCAGAGAAAAGGAAGAGAAAGGAAAAAAATTGCAGTTATCTGGAGTGAAAACTGTACTTTTGTTTGTTATTTTAAATTATTTTGTATTTAAAATAAGCAAAAATGTTCGTCTGTACCTCTGTTATTCTAAAATTTTATTTAAAATAAACAGGAGCTATTGTTTGTGTACAGAACAAATTTAAAAGCTGGTAATTCACCATAAAAATGCTGACTTTTTTATGATGTTTTTGAGAAAACTCATCTGTCAACGTCTTTTAACCAACAGGGGGCAGCTTCGAGTCTTAATGTTATCACGAGGAGACTGATTTTTTTATTCAGTATTTAAACTAAAACAACCTTTTAGAGTTAGTTTCTAGTGTGTCCGTGATAAACGCTCGAACCACGTTCTTGTCAGAGACAGATTTATGTGGTTAGACAGTTTAGATGGCTCTAAATGAGTTTTTAAACTCTCAGTGAAATCTCCGTTTGTCCTGTGAACTGCCTGTCACCCAATGTGCACCTGGAAATGACGACAAAAATAGGCGGGTCGACGCAGCGCGTCACCAGCTTCCGTTGAGCGAGACGGAGCTCGCTAAACAGATACGTGACGTCAACCAATCAATCACAGTGCTTGCAGTGATTGACAGCTCACAGCTCTCGTTTATCCAATCACAGCTCAGCTCATAAACAAACGTGACGTGTAGGACACGTCGCCTTTAACTTTACCTTAGCACAACAGAAAGCAACTTTACAGACCCTTAAAACAACTCAAATGCTTCAAATTAACTTCCCAAAATTCTGAAACGTGGCAATCACAATTAAAACAGGTACAACTTAGCTACGCTTAGTAACCTAGCACTGCAGCTGCAGAACAAACACGGACTCTCTCGGAGCCACTTCAAGGTCGGTTCCGGTCCACTTTTTAATGGAGCAGGAAACGGGTCTGACAGAACCCAGCCGACAACGTTCTAACAGTAATATGCTTTTTCGACCTGCTCTAATATATAAAAATACCACACACAGCAATCTCGCAGATGTTAACAGCTTTTCAGGCAGTTTGACTCGGCGGTCAACAAAGCTTTGTACCGGAGTCTGTGCGTGAACTGGGCCGAACGGAACCAGAACCCCCCCACAGACCACGGGCTGACAAAACTTCACCTAAAAGCTTCCCACAGCGTGTTAAGGAGTTGAACAATAACAATCTCTCAGCTTCAAATGATAAAACATGCAGAATCTGCCTGTNCTGTTAAACACAGCTGGCAATCAGACATTCTCAAATGAAGCAACATGAATATTGCAGGTAAAAGTCCTGGTGTCAAGTAAAGAACTCCTGGAGTTCGACTTCTTGAGACTATTTGGGAGCTCAAAATTGTAAGAAAATGGGTGAAGTTTCAGTTTACACTGAATTCAGAGTTTTTGGGCTCAAGCAACCATCAAGCTGTGCATTTTGTGTGAACAATTTTTAAAAAATCACAGCCTGTTTTGTGCACTGTTTGCAAAACTGTATTCTAGGCCGTGCACACTCGCATCATGCCTGCCCTCAGCCATCTTTGTACCCACCTTTTACCAGCTGTTCCCACATTTAATCCAAACCTTGTTAAAAATGATGAATTAACTCTGTTTAGCCATCCTTGGTTAAAATCCTTGGTTTTAGCAATAAAATACCTCTCCATTTTCCAAACGTACTCTGTTAAGGAGAAAAGTAACAAATGTGGTTCTAGGCTGACCTTTTTGTTTTGTTTGTCCCTAACATGGGTTTGGGCTGCACAAAGACATGAAGAGTTATGCCACGTCCTGACCAAACAGCTTTTCAACGGCAAAAAGGCTCGTCACGCACGCAAGTGGACGCACTGGACCCAGTGGTGTCCTGACCAGAGCGAGAAGCTGCGGCGGGGGGGGGAGCTTACCGGTACACCGAGTTCCTCACTGCACTCCGCCAGGCGAGGACCATGTCTCTGTAGAGCAGACTTGACTGGTCGTGAAGGAGTTGTCGTGAACACACAGCTACAATGAGTTTCTCTTCCATAGTGCACGACTCCGCGGGTTTTTTCTGTGTCCCACAAACAATACGTCACATAGTTGCGCAATACCCGTCCCCTCGTTTCCGCGTCACATAGGGACTCTCCCCCTCTTCTCCCCCCGACTCTCCCTGATCAACCGAGTTGAACGGCGAAAACTTCAGCAATGATCAACGCTGCTTTGGAGGCTGACGCGGGTCCACGTGCATGGAAAACGCTTTCCAGCACGCTCAACACGCACGTGACGTGACGCCCGGCGCCAAGACGCGGCTGGAGGCGCGTCCTCCATTGACTTTGCATGTAAACTGGACGCTCCTGCAGTTGAAAACGTGTTTGGTCAGGACTAGAGGCTGACATTTTTTCAGGAATCCCACGGGTCACGTGATTCCCACGGGATTCCTGTGGGATGGGAATCGAGTTAACTGTTATTCACGTGATTGGGACGGTACAGGATCGAAAGTTAACGGGAGCAGACGGGAGCGGGAGTCGTGACAAAAAAAAAAAAACATGTCGCCATTTTGTAGTTCTCTTTCCCCCAGCTTGCACTGTAACGCAAGTTAAAAGAACTACATGACCCAGAAGGCAACGGTACTTCCGGCCACTGCTTTCGCCGGAATTCAAAGAGTAGCAGCAATGGAGGGAGTAAAGACGAGCGGAGAATCCGATGTGGTTAAAGTTGATTTGCAACGCAAAGTAAGAACTAACGATATTTCTATTAAGCTCACAGAATTGGCAGGAAAGTCGCAAATATTAACGAACTTTGCGAGAGTTGAGTGTGACGGTGTTAACACGCTGTATGCCGCTTGTAAGACGTGCTTAGTTTTAGTCAAGTACACCAGTGAGTCTATGTTGGGGTTTATTCAATTAACTGACCTCCAAATGAGCTAAAAACAGAGACTAAGGTGGTCCTCTGCAGGAAAATCTATAGAGATCACAGGCCATGTACTACGTTTTGTGCTCTTTAGTGATTTAATTTATTTTTTGTTTACATTAAGGCAAAATATGCCTCCCTCTACTGCCACAGATGAACTGTTTCTGTTGCTATATCTATTTAAATCAAACTGCAAAACACAAAGTAGCCTAATCTTAAAAACATTGTGGTGAAGATTAGATCAAATTAATTGTATTTCTTACGAGTAAATTAGGAAGAAAAGATGGGAGCGGTACAGGAGCGGGAGTCATTTTGAATGGGAGTGGGAGTCATTGCACCAGGAGTGGGACGGGACAGGAATTAATTTTTTACTCAAGCCTGGGAGTGGGACGGGACAGGATTATTTTCTGTGGGAGTGGGACGGGACAGGAGTAGAAATTCACTCCCGTGTCACCCTCTAGTCAGGACGTGGCATTAGTTCTGCCTGCTCCATCATGCTGGAGCCTGGGGAGGGATAAAAACATTCAATGGTGTCACCCCACAGTTCTAGAACTAATTACTTTGAAGTGACGACTGGTGGATTTGGACCAGTTTTTAAGTAATATTTATCATCAGTGTTGTTTTTGGACTTGGACGTGTCAGAGGAGAGAGAGCTTCTTCAGGTCTCTGCAGCGTTCTTGAGACGGGTTGAAGATGCCTGTGATGAATCTATTTTAAGAGAAAATTTGTTGCACAACCATTTTGAACCTGTTTGAAGTCAAGTGACCAAATTGCAACCCTCTAAACCCAGACAAGAACATTGAGAACCCTCGTGAACATTTTGGAGACTTCCTCATGACTGCTGTTTGCCAACTAGCTGCCAACAGTTGCAGCCCTGGGAGATACAAGCTGAAAGGATCCTTCTGATTTACTGAATTTGTTATGTAGCCACTTGGCAGTCTTCTAAACTCACTGGGATTACACGGGCATCGGGGCTACCAGCTCCCACTCTTCACAATATTGTCAGTTTAGTTAAAACATTTACAATATTATAAATAGAGGTAGTCCTCGACTTACGACGGAGTTCCGTTCCTACGCTCCGCCGTAAAGCGAATTTCGACGTAACTCGAAACATACGTCCAAACTGCACCTTATGCGTACAGTACTGTATTTTACCAATTACTTAGCCTATCCTAACACAGTACCCTACATAATTATCAAAAAACACATACATTTAGGAGCCATAATGAAGGGAAAAAAGAGTTAATTTCCTACTCTGGAATGCTGGTGAAGCAGTTTCCTCGTTCCTCCCTCCCTCCTCTGGATTCTCCATTCGTTTACGTTGTAAAACCACCGTCCATAAAACAGCTACTTTTCCACAGCTGCTGCCTGTCCAGCTTGGTCCAACAAGTTTTGTTTTGTTTTTTGAATGTAGAGTACAGGATTTATTTTTTTAATGGGAGGTGCGTCGTAACCGCGAAACGTCGTAACTCGAGGCAGTCTTAAGTCGAGGACCACCTGTATATGAAGGGATACTTGTTCAACAAAATATTCTTGTAACAATTAGTACAGGCCCCAAGTTTCCTTTACTAAAAGATTTAGGTAAATCCCTTCAAAATACAACAAAGAAAAGAAGCACAGGTGCATAACAAAAAAAAAATTTGAAAATGAAAAACGTCTATATTTTTGTCAATCATTTCAAAAAGTGAAACTCATAGATTCATTCGAGTGAAATGTTTGAAGCCTTTATTTCTTATAATTTTGTTGATTATATCTTACAAATAATGAAAAAACAAAATTCAGTGTTTCGTAAAATGAGAACATGAAGAGGTTCCATATTGTAAACTCCTGGTGTCTCACCCTGATCAGCTGATTAACTCCAGACATGAGCTACAAATGTCCTCGTTCAATGGTTCAGTTGCTTCAAGACCAGAGTGAAGTTTCCTCAGTCACTGATCCTCTGCTGGTTCTGGTCCACTGGGTTTTCTGAAGTTCAGTCAACGCAGCATCTAGCAGGGACACTTTAGAAGTTTCCTTCTGCTGATGAGCTTCATGGAGATGCTGGTTTCATTTTCCAGCAGGACTCAGCACCGGCCCACACTGACAAAACTACCAACAGCTGGCTGCTGTGGAATATTATCATTTACTGAGACACAGAATTTTAGTTTTTCATTATTTGTAAACCATAATCATCAAAATCACAAGAAAGGAAGGCTTGAAATATTTAACTCTGTGTAATCGATGTAACACGAGTTTCACTTACTGAAATGATGGATAAAAGAAATGGCACTTTTTCATGACGTTCTGCTTTTTTTTTTTAGATGCACCTGCACGCTATAAAAATGTTTGTTGACAAACCCCACCTGTGTGCATTAACCAGTACATTCATCCCAGTCCTAAATGAAATGTGTGCTGTCTTTCCTCTACAACAGACTTCCATGTCATTGTCGTCAGATCAGCCTCCCCCTTCCACTGCTCTCCCTCCCGCCTCTCAGACGCAGGTCTTCCAGCCTGTTTCCAAAGTTCCTCACAGCAGTGGCATCAATGTCAATGCAGCTCCATTCCAGTCAATGCAAACAGTAAGACTGCGATGATACTTCCTGTTTCTGAAATAAACTCCATGTTGCAAAATGATATAAAGAAGCTGTTTAAAATGTAAAGGAAAACTTGTGATTATCTCATCCATGTGGCGGCATTGGTCTACATGATTTTTTTTTTTTTCCATTACCTGCTGAGGCCTACATGGGCTCAAACTGTCAGCACTACAAGCTAGTAGACATTAGCTTGTAAAGTCATTAGGATGCCTGTCTCATGCATCATATGTTCTGTGTAATGTTTTTGTCATCCATATTCCTGTTTCTGTTGCTGTTTTTGACATTTTTCTGTATTTTATCATTCACAACAATGGTGAACCATAATGAAGGGGTCTGGTTTTAGACGGACTTTCTGAAGCTGTTTTTGTCCATCATTGAGTGTGACTAAAGCTTAGATTTATTTGAGACTCGTGTTATTTCTATGCTTGAGGAGCAGCTGTTGCTGGCTTCATGTTCTCTAATCACATTTTTAAATTGGAGCAGCTTCATGCAGAAAATGGAGGGTCAAAGGCTTCACAGCTATTAAGAAGGGGAGCTTTCCTCTGGTTTATGGCTTCTCTACAATGTGACCTTTTTGGTTTTCAGGTGTTCAACCTTAATGCTCCAGTCCCACAAGACAGTGAGACAGAGGCCTTAAACCAGGTCGGCCAATACCAGAACAGCTACAATCAGGCCTTCAGCAGCCAGTCACAGCATTCTGTAGAGCAGACGAAGATGCAGCCAGAACAGCTACAGTCTGGTGGGCACATTTTCACAATTATTTCAATATTACTAAACTTTATATTTTACTGATGAAGACGTATGACTCACATCTGTTTTTGGGGTATGATCCCCATTCTTCTTCTGTAGTCGATGCCTTCCAGGAGCAGTCTGGAGGCCATCAGCAGCCTGCTCAGCAGGGCCCAGGTTTTGGCAGGCAGAGTCAGTCCTTTTATAACAGCAGAGGCATGTCTCGCGGCGGACCCCGAAACACCCGGGGCATGATGAACGGCTACAGAGGCTCAACCAATGGCTTTAGAGGTAAGCCCACACCCACACATTACTGGTACATAGTTCTATTTCCTGTGGGCGTAGCCCTTTAAGCCACGTCTTTTGGGTTTACCTTGTGCTTCGCACCAACATTGAAAACTTCTAGTCCACGCCCACCTGCTGTGGGCCCACGCCCTCGGTCCATAAAAACCCCTGTCGACCGAGGAACTACTCCCAAAAATTTTTCACCAACTGAAGACTCTACAAAAGAAAGATAAGAAGATCACAATGGATACCAGTCAACCCTTCAAGTGTTGCGCAGGATGTGTCTGTGGGTAGTGGTACATCCAGAAGGAAGACAAACACCCGTTCTGAGTCCTGCCTCGGACCCAACCACGCTCGGCAGGCCATGGTCCAGAACCTCACCTGTCGAGCCTGCATGCTTCTGCCGATGGAGGAAAGGCAGCGCCGGTTCAGCCTCTTCCCTCCGACGGAAGTAGGTTTGCGACCGATGGAGGACGCACCACTCGGCTTCGAGCAGCTGGCTGACTACGAGTCCTTGGGAGTAGCTAGCGCGTCCGGTCTGTACTCTCCCGAAGGGTCTGACCCGGCGTCGCCTTTCCTCCGCCTGCCGGAGATGACTAGCCGCCGCGTCCCGCCATCTCCCATGGGAGGCGCGGGGCCGGCCATACCCTCCACCGTGGGAGCAGTCGTGCCCGCCGGAGCAGCCGCCATGACCTACGCGCCGGGCCCGGCGTGCCCACCCCAAGTGCTCCTCCAGCCTCAGGACGAGACACCAGCAGCAGCCGAGCGCCATCCCCTGGGGACCCAGGACAAGAGCAGCCCGACACAGACGAGCAGGACGAGCACGTGTCTCTGAACAGCGCGTTGCCCGGACTGATTAAGTGTGGCGGCTGGCGCGTGGGACATGGAGGTCCCTGAAGGCACCGCGCCGCAATCCTCCTCACTCCTGTCGGGAAGATTCTCCGCCAAGTCGGGGAGCGAGGCGCAGAACATCTGGCCCTGCGTCCCGGAAATCAAAAACCTGCTGCAAGCACAGACCAGCGAGCTGCTGAAGAACAGAGCTCCAGTCCTGTCTTTCATCTCAGCGACGAAGGTCCAGGGACTGACAGACCAGATCTTCCCCCCGGTGCCGCCGTTGGAGCCCGGCGTGTTTGGAGTCAAACCTGCAAAACACGTGGGTACAGCTGTTAAACCGCCGGCGGCGGCGGACCAGTTTTCGACCAAAATGCAGGACCGCATCCACAAATGCTCAGCGCAGGTGGGGGCAACAGCAAATAACATTGCCTTCTTGGCGTATGCGGTCGGGTAGGAGCCGACGCACGAGTCAGCAGGAGCAGCTCTGGACACCATCACTAACATGTGCGAGCTCCTAGCGACCTGCTCAGCCAGGATCTCAGCGTGGGCCACGCTGCTTCAGCGACAGGTTTGGTTGAAACTGTCCCACTCCATCCCAGAGGATGTTAAGAAGCAGCTGCTGCAAGGGCCGATTTCTGCTCAGGGCCTATTCGGGGAGCACTATAAGACTGTGTTCGAGCAGCTGCAATCTTCCTCCGATGCCTTGGAACAGGTGCGTAAACACTCAGCCTCGCCCCGAGCAGACCCTCGTGCAACACCCGGGCCGGCGCGCGAGCAGAGCAAGCAGTACCGCAGCCAACAGAGGTTCTCTGCTCCCTATCAAACTTTCGCCGCGCCGCAGCCTCCAGCCACGTCAAGGTTTCACCCGTCCCCATACTCCCAGAGACCCGGGAGCAGCAGGGGAAGGGGCCGCCACCAACCTCCATGGGCCGGCCAGCACCAGAGCGGGAGAAAAGACCAGCTGAAGAAGTGACGGTGTACGGGAGATGTGTTCCACAGTGTGTTGTGTTCAGACCAATAAAGTTTCTGTTACTGAAAACAGTGTTTTTTGTTCAAACACGTTGGTTACCTCTTCTCCGAGGCTCGTGAACGCATCTCCGAACTCGGGTGACACGTATCAAACGTTTTTTTTCTCACAAGATGAAACACAGAGCCGGTCTGCACGTGCACTACGTGCCCTGCCTGTGAGCCCTCCGCCGCCTCCCCACACAACGGTGGGGGCGCGTTCACGTGACTGCTTCCAGGCTCAGAGCACTGAACAGCATGAACGAGTCAGACACNATATATATATATATATATATATATATATATATATATATATATATATATATATATATATATATACAGTACTGTATATCTTATATACTGTATATGTGTGTATATATATTGTATATATGTATATACATATTCTCTTAGTTAATTCTAGATGTTATTACTGTTTTTCTCTTGCATTTGTTGTTGGATGTAACTGGGACCCCGTGTACATAATCTCGTTTTCATCACATGTACCACATGCGGTGCAAATGACAATAAAGACTCTCTGACTCTGATATATATATACTGTATACTGTATACTGTACATATAAACATACACACACACATATGTGTGTACTGTGTATGTATATATATGTGTGTGTATATATATTATATATATACTATATCTAATATATATATATATATATATATATATATATATATATATATATATATATATATATATATATATATATATATATATATACTGTATATAGTTATATTTATATATACTGTAGTATGTATTTATATAGTTATATATATGCTTATCTGAATATATATGTATTATTACAGTATCTGAATATGTATACATAATGTGTGTGTGAATAAATTGCATCTTTGGTTGTATCTTGCTAAACATATATTAAAGTACAGTATTCCACCAAAATTATTTAAATATGCTAAACTATACGTTCCTATACATGCAGTTTTAATAGCTGTATGCCTAAAATTTAAACATGTGACAATTGCATTACTATTCAGCGTGTTGTGATTGATTAAATGCGCTGATACTTTATTGTGCCAGCCAAATATATAAGGCTGAGTGGAGCGGTGGACGCCTTCAAGATGGCCGCCGTAAATCCTGCCCCGGCGCAAGCTATGCGGTATCTAGTGTATATATGATATCTATGAAATTACCAACCTGGAATGACGTCACTACCGAGTTAAATGCGTTCCAGTTGCTTGTCGGCACGATGACGAAAACAAGATGGACGCCCGCTACGAAGCTGTTGTTGTTCTTGCTTTGTTGGATTATAAAAAGGTTTCCAGACCAGCAGCGAAGTTGAAAAGCAATTCTGAGGCTCTTGAAATGTTAACCAGGTATGTTGTTTTAACCAGTAGTTTTTATTTATTTATAAATAAGCTTATTTTTGTTAATTATGGTCTTGAGGCTCTTACATCTACTTTATAGTTTTAATTCGATCTCTTTTAGGATTATAGCAGCAGTACAGAAGTTATCATTAGATAAATAAAGTCAGAAAGTGCTGAACATTGTTTTTCTTTTCTTTTTACTACCTCAAACCATTAGCAGACGTTTTTACGGTTTATTGTTAAAATTATTAAACTTCAATCAATCAAAACTTTATTTCAGACTCATATGGTCCATAGTAACAAAACAATTTAATTTCTTTGTATTTTAGGATGCTGCTGATACACACAAACCTACGGACACATGGAATAATCATGAAGACTATGGGAGGTGATGCTGAACATGGATGACAACAAGTTTGTGCGTCATTCCAGAGTCAACAGACCCAGTTCACATCTGTAATGATGCAGCTGCAGGAGAAAGGAGCACGGTCAAGGTGCAGCACCAGTCCCTGTAGAAAGGTCCTGATGTTCCTGTGGTACATGGCCAACCAGAACAGCTTCAGGGAGATGTCTGACAAATTTGGTCTCGCAGTCCTCAGCGCACAGGATCATCATGGAAGTACTGAAGGCCATTTTGTACAATGGGACACACCTTCATCCCCTGGCCTAACGAATTGATGCTGTGGTGATGATTGTCATCATGGCAGCCTGCCTTCTGCATAACCTCTGCATTGGGGCTTCACCAGTGTGTCAGGATCACCCAAACGGCTGTCCAAGGCAGGATGAAAATGACTAAATTACTCTTTACTGTGATGTGTGGATGCTGTACTTGTATTAGCTTGTCATAACTTGTCAAAAAATGTTCTAGTGTTGTTATAGCGCTGTTTTGATTAAATGTGTTTATCTGACATGCCACTCTCTCGCTGTCATTTATATCTGTGTGGATAAACCACGTCAAAAACATAAGCTGGTATAGGTAAACACACATTTTACAGTTTCAAAAACCAGCTGCAAAACTTAAGTTTCCCACAACAATAACACCTGCTTAAAAGTCAGTGCTTAAATAAAGCATTTCTATGTAGTAATTTTAAAACTCTGCCCGATGAGAACATGAGCACTAGTTTCCCTGCAAGTACATCGGTTTCCAAAAACATTGATGAAAAACTGTAGTGCATCATGACAACTTGTCGTGTTTGAATACCAGAGGTTTTCCTTTTTTACACTGAATTTACTTTCATTCTAAGTAGTTTCTTTTCATTACCTGCTTTCCTTTATTCTACTGAAAAACCACACTTATTGTGAAGTAAGACAAGAATTTGTGCATTTGTTATTTCAAATTGTTTTTAATAACGTATGACAACAAGGCACAGGTACAATTTGAGGTCTCAGTAAAATGAGCTACCAGCTAAAACTAAATCAAAATAACTAACTTCACAAAAATCTTACTTAGTAATGTTGGACACAAAGACACTGTTCCAGTAGCAGCTGGCAAAATGCAAGGGACCAGGGAAACAGGTTTGTCTGCTCGGGTCCAGGAACATGTTCATCTTCATGTTGACATAAACTGCAAAGAAATATACACATGGTTAACAACAAATCACAGATGACAGTAACTCACAAAACTAACCCACAATAATAATTATAAATAAGGTCGATTTTCACTCACTCTCACACACACACACCCCCAACACAGACACACACACACACACAGACATACACAGCTGTGGATGGACAGGATGGTTTGGGTTTCAAATTTTGCATTTTTTTAAAAACAAAATAATTGATTGTGTTAAACTGGATTCCCACCCTGACAAGCCAAGATAAATCTTGATAGACCTTTTAAAAACAGTTTATAGTGCAAAACATTAGTTTACTAGCTAAAAACACATGTAAAGGTGAACAAAGAACAACGAGGTTGCAGGTCTCCGACGCAGCTACATCATCAACACAACAATCACGTTCTTTAGAAAACACAAACTGCTTAGAAACACCCTCTAATTATTAGGCGACATATCGTATAATAATCACTGTAAAGTACGAAATGTGTTACTGAGTTAATGATAAACAATGAACGCTGAACAGCTAAAACAGCTAAAACGAGTACTGTGCTAAACAACAACAATGCCGCCTCACACCCGTTTAGCGTGCCGTTGTCGACGCACAGCGGCTGTTTAAACATATCATTATCATTACTGTAAAGAACTACAGTGCCTGAATGCGTTAATGTGAAGTTACGGCTGAGTAAACCACAAAGAACAGCGAAAAAGAGTAAAAAGTAACTCTTTCACTCACTGTTGATGCGAGGAGCAGCCATCTTGAAACGATGATCTCGGCGAACTCGGGTGCGGTGCAGCGAGACCGAGTCCACGAGTTGTAATTACGACCTGAGGAGGCGTTCCAGTTGATTTTTACTGCTCGGAAGCTCGTAATTACGACCTCCGAGGACAACTGGAACGCAGCATTATTATGGTTTCAGTCAGACCCAATGGAGCATGGACCATATCATGCTCCGCCCTTTAAACCAAAAAGGTGTGGCTTAAAGGGCTACGCCCATAGGAAATAGAACGTCGGTTACGTATTGTAACCCTAGATTCTATGAGTGTGGGCGTAGCCCTTTAAGCCTTGAGGCCCCATTGGCTCCTTGGCTGAAATTTTTTTTATTGCCATTTGAGAGCAGTTCCTCGGTCGACAGGGGTTTTTATGGACCGAGGGTGTGGGCCCATAGCAGGTGGGCGTGGACTAGAAGTTTTCAATGTTGGTGCGAAGCACAGGGTAAACCCAAAAGGTGTGGCTTAAAGGGCTACACCCACACTCATAGAATCTAGGGTTACAATACGTAACCGACGTTTTTTAGTTTTTCCAGCTGAACCATGAGTGAGAAGGACATGTGTGTGGTAGACTTGCCTCTTGTGTGCTGTTACAGTTTGTGAGTTTCTTGTTGTTAAGCTTAACGGTGTCTTCATTTGCTTTAACGCACACAATGTTGAGAGTAAGACAGCAGTCACAGAATGTGATGGAACACAAGCGCTCTTTGAAGCTGGATCGGAAATATCGGCAGGTTGGATCTGATATCCGATACTTAAATTATGCTGGTATTGGATACCGATACTGGATCGGATCGGTCCCATCCCTACTTCCAGTAACACATGTTTGTATAGAGCTCATATTTTGACCATCTGTTGATATGGTTAAAGACCTCTGCCTCTGGGCCTTCAGAACCAACAGTGTAGGCTCCTGTAGTTTAAATAAATGCCATTGAAACTGCTGCTTCAACCAATCAGATATTGAGTTGATGTTGTCAGGGCCTTCATGCAGGCATTAGACCACCCTCATCATTTTCATGCTGTTTGATTGAACGGTCAGATGGTGCACTGGTCAGGGCCAGGAAATGCATCTGTAGCATCCTGCAGAAGCTAAAACATCGAGTGGACATTCTCAACCCTAAAGCAAATTAAAACTTACACCAGAAACACAAAAGAACTTGAATTTCAGCTTTAGCTTCAGTGACGTTAGTTAAGGATTTATTGTCGAACTGAATTATTGTTAGTAAAGAAAGGAGGATCAAGTTGTGTACTGAAAATCAAAATTTTATGAGTAAAATGCATTTTTTAAGTGTTTTATAGATTTGTCATTTTATTGCATGAGATACCTGTCTGTTCATTTCACTACATGAGATAGCTGTCTGTGATGCAGCACCATATTTTGTGTTTCTGTGTATTATTGATGGTTTCTGTAGCCGTGGCGTCATAAAGCCGGTATGAAGAGGTGGAAAATGCTGGTGAAGATTGTCAGTCATCCAGGACATGATAAAATCAGAACAAGCGCTCAATACAAAAACAATGGACTTTATTTGTTATAGAAAACGTTTCACCCTCTATCAAAAGGGCTTTTTCAATTCAAAGGCGCAGCCTGTGTGACAGTGAAGTTTTATACAGGCTGACATGCCACGCACCAACCTATGTAAATTGGAAGCTGAGATAATGCCCACACATACCTGAGATAACATACCCATCCTATGTAAATTGACGAATCAACACATCACACCTTAACAGTAGGGGGTTTTTAAGGTCTTTGTTACTCTAATTCACAGAAGCAGCTACTCTGTTCTCAACAGGTGTGAACTGTCTGGGAATCAGATTTAAAGCTGCATTATATGTCTTTGAAAGTTGGAACCTGAGGCCCCCCCCTCGGTTAAGAGAAGGCTTTTCCCTTTTAACATACACAGCTTCTTTCACACCCCTCTCAAACCACCTGTGCTCTCTGTCCAAAATGTGCACATTCTGGTCCTCAAATGAGTGACCCTTGTCCGTGAGGTGGAGGTGAACAGCTGAGTTTTGTCCAGAGGAGGTGGCTCTCCTGTATTGGGACATTTGTCTGTGAATCGACTGTTTAGTTTCCCCAATGTAGAGGTCTGGACAGACCTTGCTGCACTGGACCGCATAAACTACACCACTCTGTTTGTGTGTGGGTGTTTTGTCCTCAGGATGCACCAGCCTCTGTCTGAGAGTCCTGCTGGGTTTGAAATGTACTGGGATGTTGTGTTTGTTGAAAATCCTTCTGAAATTCTCTGATACTCCAACCACATAAGGGATGACAATGTTTTTCCATCTGTTCACCTTTTTCTGTTCATTATTGTGTTTTGTCGACTTCCTCCCTGACTTGACAAAAGCCCAGTTAGGATACCCACATGTTTGGAGAGATTTTTTGATGTGTTTCTGTTCCTTTTCCTTCCCTTCTGTCTTTGTGGGGATGTGTTCTTTCCGATGCTGTAAGGTTCTGATGACAGAAAGTTTGTGTTCCAGTGGATGGTGAGAGTCAAACAGAAGATACTTGTCTGTGTGGGTTGGTTTTCTGTAAACTTCAATGTTGAGGCTGTCCTCTCTTTCTATGTGAAACAAACAGTCCAAAAAAGGCAGCTTGTTGTCGTTTGCATCCTCTCTGGTTTGTTTGTTTGTTTATTCATTCATTTCTTTTCAATTAAAACAAGACATATTCAAAACAATAAAATAAAATAACTATAAAATGAAAGGCAGCAGAAGAAGAATACATTCTTATCATTTCTGCCCCTTCTTAACTATATCAAATCAAAACAATCAATTCAAAAAATACATAATACAATAAACCACAAAATTATCACAATTTGGTGAACTTGATGTTGTTGTCGACCGAGTTAATGTGTCTGGTGAATGCTTCTACTTCCTTGGTTTGGATTTGGACCCAGGTATCATCCACATATCGGAACCAATGGCTTGGCGCTGTTCCCTCATAGGAGTTTAGGGCTCTCTGTTTCACTTCCTCCATGTAGAGGTTGGCAACAATGAGAGACACTGGGGATCCCATGGCACAGCCGTGCTTCTGTCTGTAAAAAACTGTTGTTAAACTTGAAATATGTGGTGGAGAGGCAGAGATCCAGCAGGGTGCAGATATGGTCTGGGGTGAAGTTGGTCCTTTTGTCCAAATCCTTGTCTTATAACTTATCTCTCCCTCTCACAGTCTCCTCATCGAATTGAGAAAGCTCATCGGATGATGAGCAAAACGTCTTGTTGCTACAAATAAAGTCCAGTTGTTCTGTATTGAACGCCTTTTTTGATTGTCTTGTAGAAGTCGTTTTCTGACGGTTTCTACTGCTTCAGAAATTGGTATGCACGTGAAAAGAGAAGTCACATCATACGATACAAGTGTTTCTCCCGGGGCTAGCTTCAAATGTTGAACTTTGTTGGCAAAATCAATGGAGTTCTTTATATGATGAGGTGTATTTCCAACAAGAGGAGCTAAAATACCAGCCAGATGTTTAGCAAAATTGTATGTCACTGAGTTCATGCTCAAGAGGTGGAAAAGTTCAGCAGGCAGGACAACGTTGAAGACCTATAGGTGTAAAATACACATGCCATGTAAGCCTTTTGTTTTGTGTTTTGTGAATAATGTTCCTGCCTTGACAGCTTTTTCGATCATTACATATTCCACTTCTTTAAGGAGCTGTGAGAGTTTGCATTGTTTGATCCTGTCTGCACAATACCTGAAAAGTAGCAGCAGAAATATTAATATTTTATTTTTAACTAATCACTTGGAACATCTAATATATTTGCATTTTCTTTAAAATCACAAAGGCTTTTTGTTTTGCTAGTTTTTGATACTTTGTTTAAAAAAAAATCTGTATTTCTCTCTCATGTTTTTCTATTGTTTATTGTTAAAGAAATTCTACCATTGCTGTTCATCATTCTTTAGTTTGTAGCAGGTCGCCTTTGTAAATGAGTCCATGAGGCACAATGAGATTTACCTGACTAAATAAAGGTTGACTGAATGAACTTTAGGCTGATATTGTTGTGGTAATATTTAGAATCATACAATTCAAACAATGCTTTAGTTTATTAGAGTAAAACTCCCTTCAGATTTCTGCTCTCTCCACTAGCGTTAAAAAATGTCAAGCTATGCGGTCTAAGTAAATAATTACTGGTTGCTTCAGGAGAAGGAGCCATACGACACATCATCTGTGGGAAAGCAGTGAGTTTTTTTCCCTTGGTGTACATCTCTGGCTTGCTTTTGGTTAACATATAGATTTACACCTAAATATGACTCATCCCTTGAGCCAAACACACAAACACATCCACACTGCAACGCCGCCACAGTGGAGAGGTAATTAAACTTAGTGGTTCCACTGCACTAACAACACAAATTGATTTGGGCTTTTGGATCAAAGTTATGGGGAATCCCAATGTTCTTTGAAGTGTCCACATTTATTTGTAGAACAAGACGAGAATGAAAAAAAAACGTAATCATGTGTCTGACCTTGGTGCTTCAGAGCAAAAATCAAAAGACAAAGTGAAGAAAAGATGAAGCAACGGGGGGAAGTGTGGAGGACTTGGCGAGAGAATAGGAACGAAAGCTCCTCCACACCTGAGGGTGAAAGACTAATTAAGATGAGAGACATGCCCTTTCTCTCCTTCTCCCCGAGAGAGCGTATGTGTGTTTTTGGAATTCATGAAGAGGCATAATTATCACAGTCAAATGGACATAAAATGTTATCTAAAACAAAAAAATCCAACAACAGGACTTTTAAGAATAAACTCCATCTAAAAATCTAGTGTCTGCGTTGCTTTGTTCCATCTACTTTGAGTTACTTTTTTCATTCAACCTTTATTTATACAGGTTAGTCTCATTGAGTCACAAGGACTCATTCACAAGAATTTTAGATAAATCACAGATTCAAGGATCCAAAGATTCAAGTATCTTTATTGTCATTTCATCACATGTGGTACATGAGGTGGAACGAAACTGTGTACACAGGGTACCAGTTACATCCACCAATAGCAAGAATATAAAGTGTAAAAAGAAACAACAAATTAAGATCTAATATGTTAACTAAGATATATGCTAAATTCATGAAACCAATTACAAAATGTACATCTTAATTTCACAATAAATGCTCATTTACATGGAATTCTTTGGTAGTTTTACACTAAAGATTGGACTGATCGATGACCAAGGTCCAATCATGTATTATCAAGAATATAGTATATAATATTGTAATATAGAATATGATAATCAAGATATAGAACTATATCATATGAAAGAAATGTGGTGCAAAAACAATTTGATAGTGGCTTGAACAATTACTATTTATTTGGATTTTACACTTTGGTACTTTTATGTCATATTTTCTATTCTTTTCCAGGTTACACTTAATACGTTTTTTTTACATACTTGTATTTTTGTTTTTTTCATAAACCAAAATAATTTTATTTTTAAAAAAGAATATTGGTACTTCTGTTATTAAAATGAAACCCCTCCCCCCCCTTAAAAAAAGTAAAAGTAAAGAAAAGGTTTTAAACATTACAAACTATGTTTGCGTGAACTGTTAAGACATTTTTTAAATATAATAATAATAATAATAATGAATTCAATTTATAACGCACTTTTCATTAGTGAAAATCTCAAAGTGCTACACACATTGAATGCTACACACATTCATACACCGGTAGTGGCAGACTACCATGCAAGGTGCTTTCCAGTCCTACCGGGAGCAACTCGGGGTTAAGTGTCTTGCCCAAGGACACAACGACACATGGTGTGGGGAACCGGGATTCGAACCGCCAACCTTCCGATCGGGGGACAACTGCCATTACCACTACGCCACGACCACACTGTCACTACTCATGACATTTCTTCCCTAAATACAACCAATTTTCTTTATACCAAATTGTATTTACTTCTGTTTTGCCTTTTTCCCAACCTGTCACCAATAAACTTTATGTTGAAATGGTTAAAAACTGAGAGGAATGGGTAAATATAGAACTTTATCATTAGTAATTTGGATCAGCGATGCCTCAAGAAAGTTTTCAATGGAGGCCACTGATCATCTGGAGATGGCACACTAAAAATAATTGCACAAGTTTTGTTTAATTGTATTTAAAGGTTCCTTGAAAATAAATGTTGCCATATGGAAATGAGGGAAGTCCCTTCTGCTATAGCTCTAATTAGTATTTTTTTTTACTTTGAAGTTAGCATTTCTTATTCAATACAGCACTGTCACTACTCATTTAATTGAAGCCTGTCTTCTTTTCTCTTAAATTCATATCTATAAAAATATTATACAGTAGTCCCTCGCTACTTCGCGGTTCGTTTTTCACGGACTTGCTCTATTGCGTTTTTTCAAAGTAAGATTGATCATGACACATAATTGACTGATTGATGGATAAGCCGCGCAGTCGGCATTACATTTTTATTTAAAATAAATTATTTTTATTGCAGTGCAGGTGGTGGGAGACAGAAGGACTCAAGCTAAAATAACATATTCGTTGGACAATGTCTCCCACCCCACACACAAAGCTGTTGCTGAACTGGAGAGCTCGTTTAGTGCCAGATTAAATGCACAAAGGAGTGTTACTGCAGGTCCTTCTTCCCAGCAGCTGTTAGACTCTACAACCATCACTGCTCCAACAAACTCAATAAGGATTAAATAGATGCTGACCTCTGCTAAAACACACTCTGCCGATAATACTGTATTGTAAATAGTCTGTCCTTCTCATTGTTCAATACATATTGAACATTATTATTGTTATTATTTATCTTACAAAGTATTTCTTTATATATATATATATTAGGGGTGTAACGGTACGCTAAAATCAGATTTTGGTTCGGTTCAATTACAAGGATGGTTCGGTTAATGTTCGGTACAAAAAAAATATATATACTTACAAAATGTTTATTTTGAAAATATGCCAAAAATATGTTTGTATTGTATTGTAGTAATAAATAAAAGTGACCCATTTGGATGATATTTTAAATAAACAGCACTCTACAATAAATAAACTATATGAACAATAATAAAAATCTTAATAAATACAATAACAGTCAGAACCAGAACAATAAGCAGCAACAGACTGTTTACAATCTAACTAATCAAGTTTTTGTCCAGTAGCAGCAGTGTGGCTGTATTTGTCCTCATTACTGTACTCACAACTTCTTCTTGGACCTGTTCCTCCAGGACAGGTCCTGGAAAAGTTCAGAGTTCAGTTCAGTCATCACACACTTCTTAGCTGCAGGTGGATTTCCCTGAAGTGGAAGTAGAGAGCACAGAGCAGCTACCTCTGTCACAGACTGGAAATAAAAAACAAAAGAGGTAAAAAAAAAAAAGTTAATAAGATTATGATTTTAAATTAAAAAAAGATTATTTAGATAATAATAATAATAATAATAATAATAATAATAATAATAATAATAATAATAATAATAATAATAATAATAATAATAATAATAATAATAATAATAAAAGAACAATACCTCTTGAACGGTTGAATCACTCTTCATCATCAGGGCTTTAATCTGGTCCAGGGCTTGTTGACAACATCAATTAGTTTTTTCATAAAGAGCTGAACTTTTTGAAGTGTTGACGTGATGAATGTCTCATAGCGATGCTCAGTAACTTTAAAGCCTACGCATATAACAAAATTCAGACTTCGAGATTCAGAGATTTAAAAACTCATACAGTTTGTGTTATTGCTCTGGACCGATCTGATTACCTGATGAAGTAGTTTTAATACAGCTGCTGTTTCTTCGTTCACTTTCGGATGACATAGTTTCCAGCGCGTTCACGTTAGACGTGTTGCTACAGATCCAGTCTTCATGAAACAACGTCCACACAAGCTGCGTGTGCGCTCGTCTTTTAACAAGAAAGCTATAACGTTCACAAACAGGAGACCGCACGAGATGCTAACGGCTAAAAGCTGCGCGTGCCGCGCGATAATAGCTCCGTGCTGAAACGCACCCAGGAAATTTTGTTCCGCGGTGCATATATTCCCCTGTTAAAAACGTTTAATGAGTGAAAAAATAACCGAAACGGTACGCAGGTGGACCGAACCGAACGTGGTGTACCGAAACGGTTCGGTACACCCACTTGTACCGTTACATGTCTAATATATATATGTGTATATAAATATGTATATGTATATATATATATATATGTATATATATATATATATATATATGTATATA